>JAOWBH010143171.1:0-13101 GCA_028566215.1 Silene coronaria | reverse complement strand
TTCTTAAGTTGGCAATCACAGTGAGCATTATATAATCTCGTAAGCTAATGAGCATGTTGTGTGTAGGCTATTTGTTGTCGTGTATGAGGCAAAAATGGTTATTTCACAACTACACCTTCACACCTGTACCTAAATAGTGGTCAGTCTTTGTGTGCTCATTTGGTAGGAAATAAGGATATACTAGCTATATAGGTATGTATTATATTGTTACAATTCCAACAATTCTCCTAGAACAACTTGTAAATATGTTACTGGTTGTCGCGAATGAAGTTGGACGGATTCTGGGTGGATTTTTTTGCTGCTTTTTATTTTTTTAAAAAAAAAAATTATTATCGGATCTTCAGCATTAAGTTTGTTATTAGTGGTCCTAGATATGAACCATTAGCCCTATCGATTCAATGCACTTTTCTAATTTTTTTTTTGTTCATTTTTTTTTGTGGTAGTGAGTATTAGTATCATGAGGTTCACATTGTCTGTCTTTTTGGATGCTCAGGTAAATGGTTAACCCGTTTAATCATCACTCAGGTACTCACCACATGGCAGGCGCACCATAGAGGAAAACATATCATGGACTAGGCTCTAAACACCACCTATTAATAGGCCTCCGTATATCTTCATATCTCTGATTGTCTTGATGATTTAAGGCCTGGAGGTCACTTAGAAATCCAGTTCAGACGAAACAAAGCATATCCATATGGTGTTTTAGACAAATGTTTTCTAGGATCATTTCAGGATATAATTTTCCTTTATTTTTGACAATTTCTAACCTGCAAGGCCGCAACATTCTTTGTTGTTGTTTAATCAATTGCAGGTTGGTGGTGTGAAGGTTATCGGTCACCTGGAATCATGCAGTGTTAATGAATCATTGCATTTAATTTGTCACGAGACTGGTGAGTACATAATTTCATGCCTAATAATATTCTTTCATAATTTTTTTGATATGCTTTTGATGACGGTGGATGCATATTTTAATGTGTCATTATGTTTTTGTTTCAAATTATCATTGGTCACTACTATACTTGTTATCGTTTGAAAATAGGCAGTAGCATTATTAGCCTATGGTATGATAACTACAATTTGGGTTGTATTTTCATCCTACTTTGACTTCCAAAAAAAATCTAGGATGAAAGTTGCTTTCTGAAGTTGAGGTTTAACATTCCTTAATTTTTTAGTCACTCGATTGTTGATGTGCACGCTGGCATAGATAATTAACATTCAAGCTCGCCCGTTAAAGGTTGGTTGTTGTGGGGGATTAAGTTCTTAGCCCCTGTACTAATGAGCTCAATACGCCTTGGTGTTGCTGTTTTAAATTGGTTTTTATTTAGAAAGGTTGTGGAGGCAATCAATAGTTCTGGGTAGTGGTGTCTTGGAATGTGTTCCTTTAATTTGTGTTGGATACTTGTGGATTTAAACACAATATGGCGTAGACATTGCATCTGTTGAATTTTATAGTGCTAAACATTGCAGCTTTCCTATCTCCATTATTGGTTTTAATTATCGTTGTTTATTATTTTGATCTATGTTTTCTGGATTTGTTATTTCCATTATCGTCTTTCCTCTCTTGCCATGTTGAATTTTATGGTGCTTAGTTGTAAATATGTTTCATTAGGTGACTTCTGATCATGTTCTTAGGATTTTGTCTATGTTCAGCTTCTTACGTCTATGGACTGTTGCCGTTTTCCAGGATTCTTGAAGGAAGCACGGATGGAGGGTAGGCGTGGATCATATTAGATAGACCAACATCTCTGGAGTTTGATGGTCGCTTCCAGTGTGAGTTGTACAAGATTAAATCATGCAAACCCCAGTCAAAAGCTTTCAAGTATAACATCAGTTAGAAACTTACGTAATCTTCTTAGTGCCCCTTATTCCATTCTCCACTGTCCTTTCCTAGCAAAGAAATGCGACAACATTCTGGATTTCTTGCAGATTAGGCTTTTCTGCTGTTAGAGATAGTGAATCGAATTCGCACCTACAAATTGGCAGCATTGACCTTTATGTTAGAAATGACAAATGCATCCGGTGAATATGAGTAGTACCAGGCTTAATATGATTATTCTGATTATTGGTATATGTTTCCCAGCCCTCAACTTTGAAAAGATGAACTTCTTAGGGTTTATTAGGTTTTGTACCAGGCCATGTGAGAAGTACTTAGGTGTTTTTTTAATGAAAAAATGGAATAGCGAGAAATAATGTGGAAAATTGTTCTGTGACTTTTGATTTATTTCAGATACGCATAATGACCAAATTAGGTCTTTTGGTTACTTGACCTGTGTGGGGTTGTTAGCATATACCGCCGAGGTGTTAACAATATCTTAACAAAAAATCCAAGGCCTTAGTTTTTTCTTTGTTATCCGATGCGCTTTTTCAAGATATTTTTCAGAGATATAGAAACAATGTCGTAGATGCATATAATCTACACACGTGCGAGGTGTTTTCGAGATCATCGCTACTTTTAAATTTTTTTAGCACTCTTATTTTCCCTATGTGCTGCCTGCTTGATAGTTTAATTTGTCGTCTTCAACTTAGTCTTTTCATGGAGCATTTCCTTACCCCATTTACTATATACATATGTATGTTTGGGCTCCTTTTCCCACCTTTAAAGTCATTAGATTGACAATTGATGGATTCAATCTACTTCTGCAGCCATGTGGTACTTATGAAGCGGACTTCACCATTGGTCTAAGCAAACATCATAAGCCTACAACAATCTAGGACAAAATTGCCTACATCTCAGACTAGCTTAGACTTTTTACTGATATCTTCTTTCAAGTATGTATAACTATTTTTATAATTTAAGAGGATGCCACTTGATTATGTCCTTTAAAATCGACCATTATGAAAGAAAGAAAGAGTCGTATTGGGGAATAACAAAAAAATGTGCTGGTAACTGTAGTCAAGGCTTTGGTGGTCATTTACAAGCGACAATTATGCCACGACCTCCCAGTTTTGTGAGAAGGTCATTAAATTATTTGAATTCGGTGTTTACTTATCTTTAGGATGCATAGGGGAGGAGGGTTAGAATGATGCAGAGGGAATGAGGGGCATGAGGAGGAAAAAATGATCCCTTTTGGTAGGCTTTAGTGACAAAGGAAAAAATCTTAGAACTTTGGGTTCCCATTCATCGTAATCTTTTGTCGAGTTTTAGGTTGGTGGAGGAATGTCCACTTGGGTTATGATAACAGTTATGTTGGATGAGGTTTCAATTTTCTGCATTTCTACTAGCTTAGGACCCGTGCAAAATTGCACGGACATATGTAGATAATATATAGTTAAATTTTAGAAATATATCATTACACCATTGTATTAGTTTGAATATATAAATGATTATATTATGACATGAGAAATATGTACTAAAAACAATGTAAATTGTGACCACGAACACATAAAGAACAATTAACATTCAGTCGATTACAGTGATTTTCTATTATCACCTTAGTAATTGATCTTCGGCGGGCATTTGAAACCGTAGGACCCGACAGAGGAGAATCAGGTCGGGCTGACTCGGCCTACCCCATCATTTGTATAAAAGTAATTTTTTTTGTTCCGATTAGCTAATTTTGTTGGAGTCTATGTACTGTATTTTAATTTTGTAATATTTAATTTTGAGGTCATACAGATCTGATTTATATGATCAAACTACTTCTTTCTATCCTCCCAAGTTATTTTATATCACCCTTAATCATCGTGGCATACTCATAAAAACCCTTATCAATACCCTGTTTAATCTTTTCAAGTTATTCTATAATCACGTTTATAACTTTTTGTTTATCCTCGTTGCTTAGAAATGCTTATACAGTTATACCTTATTACTATCAAGCATTTTTTAATAATAGTCACCATTTTTTTTTCATACATTCTCCCTCATTAGTAAAGAGAAATAAATTATGCACTCAATTACCAGTTCGAAATTTTTCAATAATTCATATGTAGGATAGTACGTTTAATACTGAACTTGAAGTCTTACTCTAGCTAATACCGACACTAACAATAATTTAAAACTCAACAGCTAAATTTCACCCATGACTAGCACACAAAATTTTGTTTGTAACGATCATTCGGTATGAGTATGAGACCTCCTATTTATGCATTCTCTCCAACTTATTTATGTTGTCCTACATTTTATTTTGGATGGATTAGAGAAAAATAATAAAATGTAAAATGAGTGATTTTAAGTGTAAATTCATACTAAATTTATAGATGGGATAACAAAATTGGGATGAAAAAAATATTTATTTTTAATTTTCCTTAATACTTCCTCTGTCCTTTTCTAATTGTCATTCTCATTTTTCGAGACACTCCCTTCTCTCTTCAAAATCTCTCAAAATATATTGAAATGTATACTCATATATATTAAAGCTTTATTCGTAAAGAATTGTATGATTTAATTTTTATAATTTTCAAACCAATATATTTTTGAGAAATTAAATTTCAAGTCTTGCCTTGTAAAATGAAAATGTCAATTATTTAAGAATGAAGGAACTACGAAGTATTATATGCGAGGTTCATTTCCTTAAATAATTGATACTACTTGTATACTCCGTATGTCTCATACTATTGTCTATTGTGGTGCAAGTTTCAAATACAAAATCGAGATTTCAAAAATACTCCGTATAATAAAGCTACAAAGTAGTAGATACACAAGATTTAAAAAGTTTTGAGTGTTAAAATTGATCTCATAATGTAGTGAAAATTTTATCATGAGATGTTGTATGTTTTTATAGCGAAAGTTTTAACGAAACCCGACATTGTTATACTATAACATCATTCATCAATTCTAAAGATTGATTTTAGCATCTTAAGAATAAAATGGGTGGAATAAAATCCCACCTGTTGGTTAGATAGGACAATAATTTTGGTAGTCCAAAGAACTTTCTTTTGCCTAACTCATTCTATTTCACCTGTCTTAAGTTCAAGACGGATATGTTAGTCTTAAATGAGAATTTGTGCCCAAACATATGTATGGGAGGAAAAAGAGAAACATATAGGATTAAACCATTAACTATTAATAACGCTATCTTCAAGCAATAAATCTAAGAGGAGAAACGAAAAATTAAAAAATCGATCAAGTACTTATCGTTATATTGATTAGTTTGAAGTAAAATTTCAAATTATATAATTTATGACAGTAATAACTAATGTATAGAAACTTAGTAAAATAATCTCATTTCAACAAGAAAATAGTAATAAAAATGTAATTTAAAGGAAGAAAGAGACTTATGATTATGAATTTTCCCAAATTTTAGAATTAGACGGTCTCACACTGTAAGACGGTCTTTTTGTTTATTGATATAAATGAAATAACAACTTTTAAATAAAAGGACCTATTGACACGATCTCGCACCATAATTACTGATAACTTTTAGAAGCATCGATGGATCAAAGAGATGATCATAGATGTACTCTTCTATAAAAAGAGAATAAAATTGCCAAAATAAAAAGATTATGCTTGGGATAATGATCTTAACCAATAGCCAATATTGAGAAACATGCATCCGATAGCCAATAATGATCCACGTAATAATGTTCATCTTTGTAGGGTAGACTTTTTTGAGATATATAGAGTAAGTATTACGGAGTAGCATGTATTAGCTGTAAATGGGCGGGAAAATGAGCCACCAAAACATGCCACGTATATAGTAAGGGGTTTAGTGGTTCTTCTTTTATAATTGTACTAGTTTAAGACCCGTGCAAAATTGCACGGGCATACTTAAAAAAATATATAGATTATGTTTTAAAATTAGGGTTATTTCATGAGAATAATCCAAACTATGTCTCCCCTTCTCATGATAATCCAAACTTCAGTTTAGCTCATAATAATCTAAACTATGCCCTCATTTTTCTTGCAACGCACCCGCTATCAATCAGGTCATACTTAAAAAAGAAAAAAAATGTAAAATCATTAAATCCGTAAGTCATCTCCTTCCTTCCTCACCATAACTCCTCTCATCACCGACCCAGATTCTTAATGATTCAGATTACTTTACTCCTTTTCATCTGATTCGATCCCATTTTTCTGAAGTTAATACCACTTCATCTTCTTCACCAGTGAACTCCTCTTCAGCACAATTTTCACCACTTTTCCCTTCGCTTTTATTTTTAAAATCAATATTCTGCAGCATTAAAAGTTCATATTCCTTCAGTTTAATTAGCTACAAATATCTTCCAGATATACTTTAATTCTTAATTAGCTAATTATCTTTGGGTTATTTCACGGGAATAATCCAAACTAAGGCTCACCTTCTCATAATAATCTGAACAACATTTTAACTCATAATAAACCGAATTTTAACTATGTTCTTCTCATATTAGACTAGATGACCTTCTACCTATTAATCAGGTAATTACTCTTAAAAAAAAAACCATCTTTTATATTAGCTTAACCAAACACCACTACCACCCATCACTTTCCTTGACTTTCCCTACCGGCTACCACAACAACCGACCCACCTCCGGCTGTCAACTTCCCACTACCCCCGACGTCTACCTCCGCCTTCGAATTATTCTCATAAAAAATGGCTTCTGATGAAGTACACACCTCAAAAATGGATTATGAACAGACATTGTCAAGCATCTTCATGCTTTTGGGAAACAACAATAACCTTATTACCTCCCTTCATTCCTCCCCCCGACCACCTCCATGACCACCACCTCAGCCGCCACGTCCACCTCCAAATCCACCATAGCTCCTCCCACCTGGTTTCGTTAGTCCCACTCTATCTCTCATCCCGTCCTCCCCCTCGTCCACCAAATCCTCTCTCTCCGGTTTATCATCCATTCAACGTTTTATCAATAATCGATTCGGCTTAAATCAACAATTTCAATCGCAAAAAATAGATGTCCTCCTACATCATCACATTTTGTTTACTTTGCAATGATTTAATTCATCAAATTAATAATCTTAAGCTAACAATTATCACCCATATGCATTGGTTGGTGAATTGAAATTTGGGTCTAGGGTTGGTTGATTTTGATTGAAGGTTGATGAAGAGCTTTATTGGTATTTGTAATAATGGTATTATTTGTGGGATTAGATAGCTTGGTGATGGTGGTTGGTTATTGGATAATTAATTGGGTTTTAATGTGCTTTGATGAATAATGGAATATGAAGAAGAAAAAATGAAGAAATTGGGGAAGAAGATGACGACAGACGAAGAAATGAGCAAGGAACCAGAAAAATTAGAAAAAAAAGGGACCCACATAATGACCTGTTGAAAAACTTGTGTTTTCAGGTAAATTATATGATTAGTTCAATAAAAGTTAAATGATATTATAGTTCATATTTTTCTCAGTTAATCATTAGTTTGGATTAATATGAGAAGAATAGGCTTAGTTTGGATTATTTCCGTGAAATAACCCTTTATCTTTTAAAAAAATGCACTACAAACTAAAGGCCAAACACTAAAACACTACGACAAATACTTCTGCACGAGTTCAGATGGTCTAATCAAGTAATAGGCCAACTACACCGCATTGACAATTTGACACCAATTTCATTCCTAGCTAGAGCGTGCTGCCATAGTCTTTGCTGATTGAACATCCTGGTCTACGGTCCGCGCTCTTATACTTAGTTTCTTAATCGTCATTGACGTCTTTGTCTTTCTTCTGCTCTTTGTACCACCTCCACAACAATCTTTCTTTACGGCGAACGAAGGACCATGGCCAGACCATAGTTTCACAAGTGAGTTTAAATTTATTGGTGTAAATGGTTGACGAAGGGTTAAGGTAGTTGGCTGGGTTGAGGGTACTGGTGGACCGGTGCTTGGTGATGGGATTGTTAATGAAGGAGGAGGTTGAAGGAGACGGAAGAAGGGATTTCTCAAAAAATAAAAAAATAAAATAAAAAGAAGAAGAAAGAAAAGATTACCGGATATGTTACCTGATTCTGTAGGTCAAAAATGACCCAAGTGCAATATGAGTGAAAGTAGGCAATAATATGGTTTATTTTGAGTTAAATTGAAGTTTGGATTAATATGAGAAGATGAGGTATAGGTTGGATTATTCCCATGAAATAACCCTATTCTGTATCGTCCTCGTATTATAAATCGTATTTATGGATTTCATTGTCCAACCTACACAACCAAAAAACATAATCGTCCAAATCGTTGTAAAACACTAAAAATCACGATAATACTCTTAATTCTTACAAAAGAAGTTCGAGAACCGTAGATCAAAAGTATAACACGAGTAGTGGAGTATATCATAATACACTTAATCCAAAAAATGACTAACTGATCAAAGATCCAAATGTTACAACAACCCAATGCCTTAAAAGCCCCCTGTCAATGGCGAGGTAAAGGGGGTAAAGTTTCCCATGTTAGTTTTTGACATAATATGTAGTTAACTTTTACTGGTGGATAATACCATCTCATAATGATGTGTTGGTAATCTTGGTATCAGTATAAATTTTCTAACTTAATGGTAAGAACTTTTTATTTTTATTCTTTTGCTTATTCAAAACCCGCATCAGAAACCGTTTAATGATATGGTTTTAAATTATTTGTATCACATATACAAGAATTCGTATCCGAGATGCAGAAATTCATATAATTAAAATTGTATATCGTATTGTAATTGTATTAAACAATACTATAAATTTTGCTCAACCCTATCTCAAACCTATATCCTGGATTCCTCTGTCTGATATGGGTATGAACCAATCGTGAAGAGTTAACAGCAACATAGCTTTACATCTAGCTCACGATCTCTCATTGCCTAGTTCCTTTTAAAACATAGTTTCAGAATAAGCCCCAACCGTATGTTGTAAACACGAAGGAAAACAGTCTTCTATGCAGTGGCCAACATACTTGACAGTGACAAAAACTATCAGAAATTCTTGATTGTTGATGTATGTGTGATGCAACAGTAAAATAAACAATAATAAAGAAAAACACATGCAAACCTTGACATTAAGATAATCAGAGATAGCTTCTAATATAAACTGAATCTCATCCTCATGCGGTTCTGGCAACATCGTAAGAGTAGTATTAGAATCGGTGGTCCCTGCAAGAGTCCTCCCTAGCCATGGTAGCATAAAAACAACGCGCCCATCTTTTGTCTTTGGAACTATTAATCCCATTCCTTCAGGAGAGTAGTAGTCAGGGAGAACAATATGCACCCCACTGCTAGGACATATCATGGCTGGTGTAGTCTTATCAGCCAATTTACGAACAAAGTCACAAAACGGCCCAGCAGCATTTACCACAACTTTCGCGTATGCATCAAACTCGTCCCCTTGTAAACAATAATGTACAACTGCGTTAAAAAGACTTGAAATATCTGAATTCATTATTAATCAAATATAGATGATGTATGTGATCGGGCCTCTCTCTTATGGGCTAGGCAGTTCCCAAACTATTACTTTCAGGCAAGGCCCAGCGCAGATCTCTCGTCCTCGGCCTTTCTCCTCAATCTCCACTTATGGACCCCATTTTCACTCTACACATGCCATTTGTCTCCTCCAAATTCAAATCCTTCTTCAATCAGGCAAGATCAACCCAATCTCCTTTATGAAACATGTAAGCCTACGTGCATAGGAATATACAAATAGAGGGAGGGGATGGATAGCAAGGAAAGGACAAAGACAGAGGGTCGACAGGGAGTAATTGGGACTAGCCAATGGTCATTGAAAATATGTTAAATAACAAAAAGCATATTTGGATGAGTCAATAAGATGGGGAGTCCTTTGGCTTATGAAGATTAAAGAATGATAGACCTTGTTAAAAACGCAAAAGTTTATTCTAGTGCATTAAAGTTAGTCATCACAACTGGAGATGCTCCGTATCCATCCAAACCACATAAATGATTTTGAAACCTACATATAAAAATATACTAGTTTTAAATCCGTGCAAAATTGCGGATTTCCTATCAAAAATTATGAATAAAAAAATAAATAATGTATAATTAAGTTTATATCATACAATTTAAGTGAGTATTTAATAGATTATGCTCTATATATGTAAACAGATTTAACATTTTCAACACACAACTAATCAGTGATCATATAATAGAACAAATTAAGTATTTTCAATATTATTAATAATTACAATCATTGATTACATAAGGTCATAAACATACAATCTCAAATAATCACATATTTGAACTTTGGATTTAATATAGCAACGTGATATTACGTACGGAGTGTGTTTAAATAAATAAACAATTTTGAGTAAGGCGGTTAAACTAAAATGTGTATGCTAAACAAGGGTAAAATTAAATATACTCGGTATAAAAAATATAGAATTTTTGTGGAAACGGAAATAAATGGAGGAGGATATGAATATGAACCAAATAGACCAATATGATACTTTCACATATCCTTATCATTCTTTATTAATTGAGTCGTGTGACATTTGTACTGCTTACTCTTCTTTTGCCTTCACAAATTATAGAGTAGGACGGTCTCACATTATTTATAAATAAGTTATCTTTTTATATAATGAGACCGTCTGAAATTATAAAACCGTCTCACATAATAACTAACTGTTACATTTTGTTTAGATAAAAATTAGTGTATATGCTCCATCTATCTCTAAGACCATATCCCTTCGTCATTTTCTTTGGAATTAAACAAATAAAACGACTCAAATCCACTATCCACATGCATCCGCCTCCTAACCCTTCTTCTACCTCATCCAAAAGCAAATCAAACAAAACCCCTCATCCTCTTTCTAATTCACCTTCATTTAAGCATTGTCCATCACAGCCTACATATTCATCAATCTATCTATCTATAAAATCTAATTAAAAGGCTACTTGAAAAATATGACATGGCAAATTTATTGTGACATGGCAAGAATAAATAGTGACATGGTAATAGTTTATTGTGACATGGAACTTATTTAATTCTTAAAAAAAAAATATATAAATGAATCTATAAAATCTAATTAATAGTTCTTACATAAATATCATTATATATCTTGTAACTTATAAATAAAGAATATTAGAAGACATCATCAATATTCTTAAACTAAATGTATATATTATATATTTGATGACTTAAAAAATCTAAAAAAGACGTAACTTACAAACATTCAGATAAAAGTTTCATAATTTACTATTAAAATTTACATTTTAATTGAAGGTTTTGGAAGATAACATATTAGTGAATCTATTAACATTTTTCATATTAATATAGATCATAAAAAATATAAATTTATATTTATTTATTTACAGAAAATTACACAAACTTGATAAGAAAAATAAATGAGTAACTTTATAATATTTTTAAAAGTAAAATCATGGCATTTTATATTCAACCGTTAGTTAAGTTCAACCCACGATAATTTTTACATAAGTCCAATCTAGACTTTTATTTCTTTTATTTAATTTAACATGATGACTTTTTGGTTTTCCCTCACCATTATTATTATTATACTTTGTATTTATGTTACCATAATTTTTTTTATCTTCCATTTAATTCACAAAATTGTTCGTCTTCTCTCTAATAAATTGCTGAAATTAATCAAATAATTATTAACATTTTTTTCTCTATATATAACTATCATAACAATCCAAATTTACATAATAGACAACTAAGTGAATTTTTTCTTCTTTTTATACTTATTATGTTTTGAATTAATTTATAGTTAGAATTTTGTTTGATTATTATTTTTGTGCTTGTTTGAAATTGCAGGAGGATGACATACTCGAGGATGGCATACCCATATATCAATAACATTGTATAAACCGAAAATAATGGTTATGGATCTTCTTTACAATTTTCTTTTGACTTGAATCTCTTTCATTTTTGTCGAGTTTTTTTTTATCATGGTGTATATGCAATATCAAATTGTAGTATGAATTTCTAATAATTTGTGACATGCTACATTTTATATTATAACCCTTGTAATATTAATTGAATTTGTTGTCGTCTTTCACACTGTCGTATACCCCCATGTACACTTCTCTTCTATTTATAGTTTCCTAAGCAGGTTATAAATCAGATTAAATATATTAGTCGATAAATAGGTTACAAATCAAATGTCTTTGTTGAAGTGTTAAAGTATACTCCGAGGATATCAATTTGACTTTTTAATGTAGATCAGAGTAAGTATTTTGTATAATTTTTGGTTGGCACTCGATTCTCATTTTCAAATTCGTTGTTCTAACTTTGAATGTTTTCAAGCTTAATTTCAAGGTTTATGACTTTTCAGCATCATATTTTCATTATTATCAAATTTAATATAAATATAAACATGGAGTAATGAGAAATGGAATGTAAAATGTTTGTTTAATTTTTATTTTTTTACAAACTCCACTTTGCATGAAAGTGGTTTAAGACGTTATCTTACGAAATTAAAATATGTTAGGTGGATGATCTTGCCTTTTAATTATATTTATAAAGATGTGTATTTAATTATGTTCCAAATTATATTTTAAGATAATCTTTTGGTGGGACAATCCTTTTAGATAACATTAATTTTCTTAATTTTTAAGTCAGGTGTACTTAAACCATTTTCATGTTGACCCTAAAATATTGTAAAGACTATTTATGTGTTTTTTTTTACCAAATGTTCCTTATAACTCTCTCTAAAATTATTAAAAAAAAGATATTTTTTAAGTGTCTAATTTTCATCTTACTCTACTCCATTTTATGCCCCCACTTGCCAATTTCTTTTTTTTTTCCATATTAGCCTGGTTTTATCTTTTCTTAATCAATATGCACAAGTAATTGGGTGATAATTCTAAAAATAGAGGAAGTATAGTAGTACAAATTCATTGAAAAATGATCACACAAAAGTTCACCAATAACAAGAGATATGGAAATGCCTCTAATTGACAAGAGATATAGAAATGACATTAAAATGATGTCATTGTTGAACAGATACTAATTATCATCACTGACTACTCACAAAGTCACTAGCATGAATTGATATACTAGAGTCTAGAAATAAGAAAAAAATATCTTAAAAACATAAATTTAAATAGAAACCGTGATTTTTCACGGGCACAAAACTAGTTTAACAATTAAATATCACAATTAATAAAATATTTATACACTTAACATTTAAGTAGTATATGTTGAAGCAAGTGTCCTCCACAATAGTGCATTTATATTATGAAATCTCATAAGGAATATACTCGGGATAATTAGTATATATG
>JAOWBH010143161.1:0-13101 GCA_028566215.1 Silene coronaria | reverse complement strand
CATGACATAGAGTATTCGAACGGTTTCCAATTGACCATAATAATTGGTGGCGACTCCTTCAAATGCGCATTCTTACGTTGCTTGTTCAAACTTTCGAGGCCATGCAAGCGCCTCCTGTGTTCCACAATTTGGTATAAAAGCTTTCTTAAACTCTAGTTTTAGTTTTACGATTTAGTGACTTCGCGGGTTTAGTATTAATGTTTTTAAAATCTTGCATTTCTCCGCTGTAATATTTGTCTTTATTTTATTGTATTACAGCTGGTGTTCAAACCAGTTCTTGTGGCGTCAGTTGATCACTAGCCGCCCCTTAGAGTCTCTTCCCTAGTAGGCTCACTACTAAGGAGATGTGCACATTCGGAGCTGTGGAAGCATTAAGATGGAGTTTGTAGGAGTGGAGATGGTGCGTGATTGATGAGGTCTTGGTTCTTATGCTTGCTATTTTAACTAGTGATCAATATGTATTCAATTGTCTTAATTGTTAATGTTACTTGTTTGATTATCTTACTTATGTTGTTTAATTAGTCCTTGCTCAACCTTTGGTTGACATGTGTTTGTTGTCAAGCCAAAACAAAATTGTCACCTGCTTTAAATGGTGGCATGTGTCGATCCATTTAATATTTCCGGTTAAATGGGGAGCAGATAAATTAGCAGGTATTGATTTGTGAGTTGTGCTGGTTGTTGTAGCTTTGGACTCGGGGCGTGTCGCTTGTGAAGAGTAGAGTCTTGTTCAGTTGTCTTTAGTTTATCATATAGTTGTCAGTTTAATTTTTATTAAAGACTTCCGCTGTATTAGTTTGCACTCCCACCTATTCTCAATAACCCTCCCTATTTACTTTTTCATCTATTCACAATACCTTCTCTATTTTCTTTTTTGGTAAAGTTTTATACTTATTTTAATCACCTCACCCCCAAACAATACCCTACAATACCTTCCCTTTCTCAAATCATCATACTCCACAACATACTTTATACTTATTTTAACCAAATTTTTAATTTTTGTGCCAAGGAGGAAATGGGAGAGTTATTGAGAATAAGAGAGAGTATTGTTTAGTAATTCAAAAAAAAATTGTAATAGGACAGTTTGTGTAACATATCGGATTTACTAGAGTATGTACCCGGGCGAGTAGCTGGGTACTCGATCGAGTGGCCCTGGCACTCGACCGATTGGGTTGACCGAGTGCCACTTTGTGGCAAGGTCTTGGTGGTTTTCCACTCGGCCGAGTGAACTGGGTCACTCGACTGAGTGAGAGGGTTACTCGGTCACTCGACCGAGTGACTTCTGGACGAGTTTTGGTAGTTGGCATATGAGTGGAACCCCTTGAAAGGGTCTAAACACTAGAGGAAATCATAAAACCTTTGCCTTAAACCCCTCATCTTCTCACATTTTTATCATTATACAAACACATAAAAATATCTAATCGTATCCTCTCAAAATCCATTACTCATCGTCATCTTCTTCTTATGCTTTTCCACCATTGTTTAGCAACCTTCACCATTTTCATTTCTTGGATTCTTAGTAAGCCCTATCATTTACTTCCTCCATTTATACTTATTATGGTCCTAACCCTAGAATTTGGGGGTTTTTGTATACCTTGTTAAATAGTGATTTTAATTAGATTAGTTAGTAATTAAAGAGTTATAATAAGGGGTTTTAATTAGTATAATAGTGTAGGATGTATTGTGATAATTATTATGTGATTATTGTAGGATGAGACGATTTTTTGAGATGGGTTCTTATTATCTACGATTTGTTTATGGAGTATGCTAAAAGGTAAGGTTAATCCTACTTGATTTCAATAATTATTATGTGTATGTTGATGTTTATGCATAGTTAATCTTATGTAAACATTATAGTTGCATTATAACATGTCTAAGTAATTGTTGAATTGCTAAAGAGGGATAAATGGGATGTGGGGGTGCATTATAACATGTGTAAGGGGTTTGTGATTTCATATCATGATGTGGGTATTTGTTAGCGTGCCTCATATTGTGGATAGAAATGCATTATAACATGAGAAAGAATGATTGTTGATAAGAACGGGTTTGGCATGTTGAGATTCCTTATTTGAGACGAATTATATGTTTGGCATGTTATGTGGCATAATATGTTGTATTGTGATTGTGACGGATGTTGGAGGTGGATGGTGGTGGTGATTGTGTTATGGTTGTTGAGGAGATTTAAGACGATTGGGAGATTCCCTTACGCTTGGGTCGCCTATTGGGGCCTCCCACCCCTAAAGGGATGTGTAAATTAATGGTTTGAGTATGGAGAGACAAACGGTGAGCCGTAACGTCGGGCAGGGGTCCGGTTAGCGCCTGGGCCCGTACTTGGGTGCGCCCCGGTACTTGTTTCGGATTGCGGTCCAGGTAGTGGGGTGAGCGTTGCTGCGGTGCCATCACCAGGTTGTAGTTGTCGTGGGTGCGTCCTTGACATCAGTGTTGGAGATGTTGGTTGAAGGTATGATCATTGCATTGTACCATTGATTGCATGTCATAATTATGTTGCATATTCTTAATCACATCAATGTCATTTATGCTTATCGTATTATTGAAACTGACGTGTTGTGGATTGTGTGTTTGTCACTTATTATTGGGGTGGCCTGTGTTGATCTATATGATATTTCCAATCATATGGGGAGCAGTTGACTTTCAGGTTTATATGACGCAATCGGGATATGGGTCGCACTACGAGGTTGGAGTCAAGATTAATAGACTTGAGTTAGAGGTCGTAACTAGGCGAGTTGTATTTATTATTCATTGTCTAGTTTGTTGTAATGACTAAACTTGTATTATTTATAAAATGTTCATTATTGGAGTTTTGAAACACGACCTCGGGCAACAGAGATGGTGACACCTTCGATTATCTTAGCCGGATAATCGGGGGTGTTACAAAGTGGTATCAGAGCGACGATTTTGGAACCTAAAACAATAAACCAAAAATGGACTTAGGTGTCTCTAATGAAATGAACCTGATATAAGTACAATAAGAGAATGGCTTTGGGGTGGGTAGGCACTCTCATTCCCAATCCTGGCTCTATTGTCTTGATCGGTAAACTACGAGGTGAATTTGGGCAACGTTATGTGCATTGATGTGAGTATATGTGCATTATGACGAATTATTGGATTCTTTGTGTGACGAGTCATTTATGACGTGGTATATATATTAACATGTAAAGTTTTGCATAAAATGTTTAATACGTGGAAATATAGTATGTCGTAATGGTAGTTGTTGAGTATTGAAACACGATAGGATGGACGTATTGATAGTTTGTATTCATGTAGTGTTAATTGATGATGAAGAGCATGACAATGTGACAAAGTGGCGTGGGATAACCTATTGCATATAAATGTGTTTTATAAGATGAATAGAATTGAAATGTTTATTTTGTTGCGAATAATTGTAGCGAGTATGCATGGATAGGTGAGTTTATGTGAGCAATGATTGATGAGTTTATATGGATAATAATGTGGTAGCCAACCTTGACATATGATAAGGATTATTATTAATGTGGTAGATACGTTTATGACCTTGTTTACATGTTGTAGTTATGCGATTTCCTTGTAATTATGGATTAAAAACATGCGAAATAGGACTACTTGTGATTTTGGTGGTGTCAGAATATTTGTGCGGAATAATTAGTTTTACTTGAGCGACTAGTGTTAGGGACTCGGCCGAGTAAAGGGGAACTCGACCGAGTGGCCCCTAACACTCGACCGAGTGGGGTAGATTACAGAATCTGGAGAGTTCCTGGTGGTGAGGCACTCGGCTGAGTACTCGGAGTACTCGACCGAGTGGTGTCTACTCGGTTGAGTAGGCCTCCCTACTCGACCGAGTGTGTCTGATGGGCAGCTATGGTTGCCTGTTTTGAGTCGGGGGCTATGAGTTTATGTTATCTTTGCTTATTAGCATGTAGTTGCTTATATATTGGTCATAAGCTATGACTTGAGCGAATTTTATAGTATAGGGGTACCACCTTGTGATTCGTATGATTTGTGTAAGAATGAGCTTGTAATGGGGTAGAATTATAAATAAGGAATACGAATATGTTAAGCCTATTATAACAATAGGGTCGAGGGAATGATTGTGCCTAGGATGATGAGTGAAAGTTGGGTCTTGAGAATTATGAATGTGAGGCATGTGTTTTATAGGAGTTGATATAAGTTTGTTCATTTGATGTAGAACTATCCTAAACCCTGCGCAATGATTGCGTGGTATATGTAGAGTTTTACTTATTTGAGATTAATATTTCATATTTAACCTCGTTGTTATTTTCCAAAATTTATCAAGCGAATTGGGCAGTTTCATGAAATGTGTATACTTATGAAAATCTTTTTATTTACCTCAAGTCTAATGATTTCATTTTACAAACTTTCATAAATTGTTTTAATGAAATTGTTTTTCGTCATGAAGTTAATAGTAACAGTTTATGGTTTATTGTACAGTTTATAATTTGTACCAAATTTATTAAAGAATATATTTCAAAGTTTAGTGATGCATAAGTTATTATTTATTAAATGAATTTAAAGAAATAAAATATAATTTGTTTTCATATTTAAGTGGATCACTTTAGAGGGAAAAGTTTTTGAGAATTCTTATCTTCTTAATCGATAAGAGATTGAGCCGTATCGGTAAGTGTGATGTCGTGAAGGAAGAGGAAGTTAGTAGATGAATGAGATTGATACAACTTTAAACTTAGAGTGATTCGTTAGTGATTGAATTGTGTTTGATTAAACGGTAATGTAGGTGTTATGAATGAAAGATTTGGAATGTGAGTTTGTATATAATTGTCAAGTTTAGGGATTTGAAAGCATTAGGATGAGATTTTAGTTTATACAAAGTCTTGAATTGAATTGAGATGAGTGAGTTGATTGTACAAGATGACTTATGGATAATGAGTGATATGTGGTTAAGGTCGAGTGATTATCGATTGCTAGAAATTATAGATAGTGAATGAGATTGAATAGCATGTGAGGACGACCATTTTAGGCATGACTTGGGACTTCGGTTAACCATTTTGCAAATTGATTTTTGAATAGTGAGGAAGTATTTAGGGTATCCGAGAGTTAGGTAGAAGTAATAACTTGAGTTATCAATAATCGTTTGAGGATATGAATTGAATCTACGGATTAGTGAAAAACCGAATAAGTGGTAGTGTGAAAGCATGAGACAAGAATATAAGAGAGTACTAGGATATTTCGATAATGGAGTAATGAAGATCGACGTGACCAATTAAGACGAGTGGGGACAATTTTATGCAATAGGTAGTATTATAATAGACTTTGAAAGATATGGAATAAAAGTTCTAGTAATATTGTGAGGAGGAACTATTAAGAGCAATTATGTTTAAAATGGTATATAGTTTTGTGTCAAGTCCCAGAATTCTAGGGCATAATTAGGCAAATGGATTATAGTCACAACGTAATGATTAAGACTAAATACCGTTATACTTGGTAACCCGTGTAAGAAATGTTAATTGGTCGGGCTGTTTTGATGAGAGATGAGGAACTAATATACTTGACGGCACCTTGTGGTGATTATGGTGAGTACGACTTATGTGGTAGGAGTTCCAATGAGAACTTGAGAGATACCGAGATGACGTTTTTGCTTAGAAGTTTTAAAATTGTGATTGAGATAATGTAGGGTTAAATGTTAGATATATTTTGTGATACTTAAGGAGGGCTACATGAGTGTAACATGATAAATAATGGTTATATTAGTTCACTATCGTCGGTTTTTGAGGGAGTGTTCTTTTGTATGGTAGATTGAAGAGTCTATGGATCCAATACACTCAAGGGTGGGGGTGGGGTGTGAGTTGAGTGTGTATACTTTTTTTTCGTTTATTAAAAATATTAAGGATTGATCAATTTATTATAGTTTATTAGTTAAACTTAATAGATCGATTAATTCTAAATTGTATGTAAGCAAAACGAGGCGACACACGTGATTTTGAAGTGGTTCAGTTTCATATGTCAAAACCTACGTCCACTATTCTCGATTAATAATTTTAGTACCTTGCTACGGATTACAAAATCACTAATCCACTCGTACAACTAACTCTAGTTGTAACTCAATTGAGTATAATTAAATACTCAACTATCTTACATAAATAAGAAAGCGTTTGATTGTTCTTTTGATGTTCACACAATTGAACGAATAAGAATGAATCTAAATGCTATTATCCAATAACGTAATATTCAAAAAAATTAGCAATATGAGACACAACTTTTGAAATTATAATAAAACGTTTTTATAGCTTAAAAGATTTACTCAATTTTTCTTATGCAAAGGAATTCGTGTATTCAAAAGTAGTTGTCAAATCAAAGTAAGCTCATGTATTTATACTAGATATAAGATCCACTCAAACCCTGCTGGTGCCGTGACCTAGGGTTTTGTTTTCGAAAACCCTAGACAGAGGCGTATGGACAAAGGATTTATCCATCAAGTTATGGTCCACAATATCTCAAAGGATAATAAATAAGATAATATATCTTGTGACAATATAGAATAAATCTATATTCAAATCATGAAGATTATATCTAGATCTCATCTTGTGCAAGAGTTAAAATCAAATAAGAACCATAAGTCCTATTCAACTTTTAATAAACCCTAAAAAATATTGCAGCATAACAAATTTAGGGTTTTTAATGAATAACTTAAAGATCTTAGATAGCATGACAACTTATAAGTTATTTTACTAATCATTAAGCAAATCAAGCTTCTTCAATTGAAATCCTTTTTAAATATTTTTCTAGTATAAAACAAAAGTCGATTTTGTAAAGATAGAAAACATAATGTTTTGACCTAAAATCGGGCTCTTCATATTGTAGTCTGAAGTTATAGGTAAAGTTACTATAACTTCAAACTAAGCAAGTAACGTTATAGAACAATTGTCTATAACTATACGTTGCTCATATTTTTTTCAACAAACCGTTATTGAATGTAGTCCTATACTAGCTAATCTTCATGGATATCTTCAGTATAGGAATATCTTCTGTGTCTTTAATATTGATCTTGAACATCTTGTAGGATGCCTTGGCTAGCCTTGATCAATCTTGAAGTTTATTGCTTAGACCACAAATCTTTGACTTCAAAGTTATATTACAATAACCTAAAACTTTCATATTTATCTTGCTTTGGGCTAGCATAACTCAACAAACATTTACGCATACAATATACTTGGCATTATCAAAATATATGACCATATGCCATAAACAAGTTATTATATGGTCCAACAAATTCCCCCTTTTTGATGATGGCAAGTCTCCTATGATTTGTGACTAAGGTTCCCCCTCAACAAGATAATTGAACATTATAATCCTCAAGCGTAAGACGTACAAATTTTCAAAGTGCAAAGAACTGACGGACCTTAAGAGAATAAAGGTCTTGACAAAGGAGCAAGCTTAGGCAATCACCCAAATCAAGGCCATTTCTTCCCCCTCTTGACATCATTGAAAAGATGAGAACAAATATAAAACAACCAGAATAATATAAAAGAGGAAAAAAATAATACCGCAAGCAGAAATTAGAAAGTGAGAGTTATCAATATCTAACTTGCAAAAGACAAGTATCTACTACAAACCAAACGAAGAAGTGTTTAAGCCATCTGGGCCGAATGAATAAAAGACAAAATGGGCCGAATATATGTTTGTGACGATGGGCCGAATAAACATATCAAGTTTAACAAAGACCGCAATTAAAAATAGGAGAGCAAGGAATTGTTTAAGGGCGAGGGTGATGGATACGGTTGGGATTGACATAACCAGGGCGAGTGAGAAACTCAAGAGTATCGAGAGGTTCAAAGGACGAACGCACATTGTTGGCTTGAGATAGGAGACAAGTGTCGAAATTGAGAACCTTCATCGACAATGCCTTAGTAGCAGCCAACACCGTAGCCACAACCTCCCTTATAGCCCATCCATCTTTCATCAATGAACCACCTTGAGACACAAGAAAGTTCAAGCGATCGCCATGACGAATCACCTCGTGATAAATGTTAGACATACTCCTTTCCATTTGCTTCAACTGCCTATCCACTCCTTTCATCCATGCCATAACATCATCATTGGACACCCCATTGATTTGCGACCCATTACCCATACCCAATACAATGTTAGCTAAAACAGAGGCTTGATTATCGAATTTTTTAGAGATACTCGCTAAGAACGAATCAAGCTTAGCCTCTAAATCAACTGAAACACCGTCCATGAGAGCCTCTGTAGACACCACCGTGAGACCCTTAGTATCAAAAACTAATTCAGGACTACTGGTAACAATATTCTTCAATTTAAGATACTTATCACGCATTACGTCCCTGCCCATTACCCCATAACTGGCCGGATCAACAACCTTCTTAACTTCTAAAAGTCGAGACAGCCATATCCCGTAAGGCAAGTCGTAAGTAGTTGAAAATTTGTCTTTTGTGACCACAATACTAGTATGAATAATGCAATTAAAGACGAGTTTAGGTAGGCTCATCTTTTTGCCTTCGAGCCATGAAGAAACGGCAATCAACTCATAACTAGAGGCTTTATCTTGATCACCCTTTCGAGGAATTACGTTGTTCTAAAGTAAGTTAAAAAAGAATTTAACTTTCGGATAGAAGGAACTTACAAGGACATCGCTATTAGCCAATGAAGACGGAGCAAAATACTTCTTTATTGCAAGCTTTTCGGAATACGACATGGTACCCCATTCTTGACTCGGGTTTAACTCAATTCCATCATCAAGAACTGAGAATGCCGAGCAAAATCCGTAATTGTGATGACGACATCAATGCCATTAACAATAGCATGCAGATTCCCGTCACAAACTAAGATGGTGGCGAAGAATTGGGTAACTTCACTTGGGTAGATAGGGCCAGAAAATAGACTTACATGTTCCCATCCTTGAAACTGTAGAAAAAAAATCAAAGAACCGCCATGCCTCGGCTTGATTGTGCCATGAAGCCGGATAGAAACGGCCACCATGAATAGAGTATCTGAAAATGCGATTAATCTGGTTCCTCTCATTCTTAGTAAGACGGAGTTTGTCCAAGCCGGATAATGTTGCATGTACCATAGCGGAATGAAACAGAGTTCTTTTAACACCATCACAGATTACCACCTCCGGAGCCTCCGTGTTTGTCGCAGAAACATCCCCACCAACAACTTTCTTCTTACCTTTATTGAGCTTACGACGTTTTCCATCAGTACTTGCCTCACCCCGGTTATAATCTGAGCTTTTGGTCTTAGATGGTGAAGGAGTGGTTGTGGGTGATGTGGTATGTGGGTTGCATGTGGGTATGAAGGTCGGTTTGGGAGATAAGCGGGTGATTGGTTTTGATGTCATGATGAAGATGAAATTTTGAAGGTTGAGTGTATGTAAAATAAGGTTTTGAAAAGAGGGAAAAGTGATGGTGATGGGACGAGGGGAAGTTGGAGTATTTATGGGGAGGAGGATTGTAATTATGGTAATTGGGTTTGATGGTTAGTGAACGGCTAAGGTAATATTTTCTTGTAGATTTTTTTTAATTAATTAGAAAAGGAAATCTAGGGTAAATCGTGAGAGGATTAATTTTAGGCAAGTGGATAGATTTTGTGGGAGAGAATATTGAGAAAAGATATTATAAAGATACAATTTGTGATATACACAATATTTATATAACATGTAAACATAATACTCTCGCAATATAATAGATATTGTACAATGATATTCTTGCAACAATTATACGGACACAATTGTACAATCTCGTCAATTTCTAGTCAGTCATAAAGATAGAAATATTTGTGATGAGTTAAGTGCCAACGATTAAACCAATTTCCAACCGCATATTTTCAAAACGTTCTCGAGCTAGCGCCTTTGTCAAAATATCCGCCCATTGTTTTTCTGTACTACAAAATTCGAGTATTATATTGCCTTTTCCACATGGTCTTTAAGAAAATGATGTCTAATGTCAATATGCTTAGTACGCGAGTGTTGAACGGGATTTTTAGAAATAATGATTGCACTCGTGTTATCACAGAAAATAGGAATACACCCAATATTTAGACCATAATCAGATAATTGTTGTTTAAGCCATAAAAGTTGAGAACATACCAATGCATCGGCAATATATTCAGCTTCAGCTGTTGATAGGGCAATCGAATTTTGTTTCTTGGACCCCCAAGAAATAATGCACGGTCCAACAAACGTAGCAATACCAAAAGTACTTTTACGATCAAGTGAGCAGCCTACAAAGTCTGCATCTGAATAACTTATCAGTTCAAAACTAAACTCCATAGGATACCATAACTATAATTTTGACGTACCCAACTGTAACACCCCCATTTATCTAAGAGCCTTTAGCAAGATATTCTTAGATAAATAAAGCTGTTACCATCTCGGTTTCCCGAGGCAGTGAATAACAAAGTAATAAAAACCAACAGTACTTCAAATAAATTTAAGTAATAGTGGCCTTATACAAAATTTCAAACTGATTAAAGATTCATTATTACAAAACGCGCAGCAGAATAATGAAAATGTTGTCTTACAAAATTAATAACTAAGTTATCTAAGACTTCTAGTCCAATCCAATCCTCATGCAAGCTCCCAGCTCCCAAGACTGCTATCTCAAATTCCTTTCAGTCAATCTGCTCCCCAATATTTGGTTTATCACAGGTGTTTATGGAATACACGGTCAACCAGACGGTTGAGTACAAAACTAAACAATGAATAATATTAGTAAAACTCGCAGTAATCGATCAATAACATCTCCATAACATTTAATCAATACTCGACACACAGCCACTTCGCACACACAGTCCACACAATCATTCGGACACACAGTCCATACAAACACTTCGGGACACACAGTCCACTCCAAAGACACACAGTCACTTCGGGACACACATTCTGGACACACAGTTCGGACACACAGTCCCGCCTCAGGTCCACGACCCTTTGACATCCCCGTGCCTGGCCTACACAATACTCATCACAACTCATGGGGAATCATAATTTCCAATCCACAACCGTCAATAATAATCACAGTCTCAATCATATAATCAAACCAACATATATATCCAACCAATATATAAAAACTCAACCGAACATTCAATTAAGTCACATCCAAACCATTTAACTCAATATACCAACAAAGAATAAGACAATAAGAATAACAGTCGATTGAGTAGTTTCCTACTTTTAAGCAATTCTAATAATAACAAGCAATCCAATATAAGCAAGCAACCGATTAATAGAACTCCTCAAGAAAACCGTCGCCTAGAAAATAAAATTATTTACACATAATTATAAACTAAACTAATTATAAATTATACGAATTAATAATTAACCAAACCCGTCTCAAAACCTAAATACCCAACACCCATCACACGGCTGTACCCGTGTGACTCCATGCCCAAAACACCCCTTTTTAGCCCTGGTATAAACCACCTCCCGTGTCCACCACCACCTACTACCACCCCCCGGATCAACCACCACTACCTGATGCACCCAGTCACGGCCAACCACCTCAGCAACCACCCCCAAAACAACTTGGAAAATCGACCCCAACACTTCCTAGAAAAAACCAACCCCAAAATAGCCATAAAAACCG
This sequence comes from Silene coronaria, assembly GCA_028566215.1. Classification (NCBI taxonomy): domain Eukaryota; kingdom Viridiplantae; phylum Streptophyta; class Magnoliopsida; order Caryophyllales; family Caryophyllaceae; genus Silene; species Silene coronaria. The sequence goes on along the minus strand of JAOWBH010143161.1, from coordinate 1,528 downwards.
ACTTGTCCAGCAACCAAAAACCACCACGGCCGCAACCAAAACCACCTATCCCATCCTTACCACACCACCATGACAACCACCTAAATACTCGACTCGATTGAACATCAAACTGACCGAAATTTCAAGCCCTAACTACCCTACTCAAAACGATACAACCCAATTGAAACTTGTCTGATATATGCGACAAACACCCATTAACCACCACCACAGCCACCCTATGGTGGTCGACTCGTCACCCTCGACAAGCCCCCTGAATATTGGTCCAAACTCGAGTCAAACCCGCGCCCTAATGAAGATCTAATACACGGGATCAAAACCGTGTAAAACACACGTTAAAACTGCCCCTTTTCCATGGTCAACGGTGGTCAAACCACCAGGTTAATATGTACGATGGTTAAAGGGTGTCCCACAGTGGTCATTGTCAGGTCTATAACCGGTCTACGACGGTCAAAGATTCAAAAAATTGATTATATTAAAATAAATAGTTGAGACGGTGTTTGAATCTACCTTTTTGACTTGAGACGGAACTATTGCTGAGTTAGATCTGCCTCTCTCCTTATAATATCTCTCCCTCTCTCTGTTAGTGATTATTATGAATAGCAAAAGTGATTTATGTTTGACCTAACTTTGTATTTATAGTAGTTGAGACCGTCTTAGAAAACAATTAGGAAACTCCTTTCTATTATTATACTATTATATTATTATTATACTATTATATTATTATATTATTATTATTGTAGTAATTCCCGATTCATCTCGTCAATTATATTATTATATTATTCTCGTCTCCAATGCAACTTACGTAATTACGATTATATTTATAAATAAATAAAACATCTTTAAACAATATAAATTAACTTAACATCCCATTTAACATTTTACCAATGACTAGCCTTTTGAACATGTCCTAAAATACGGGGTGTTAAAGTCTTCCCACCTTAAAATGAACTTCATCCCCGAAGTTCACCCTACTACCCATTATAGAAGCCAAAACAACATCACTAGCTACCAAACAATAAGGTTTTTCCCAAACTACATATGTAACACCCCACTAAATAAAGAGCCTTACCAAGGTCTTCCCTAGCAAGCGGAGTGCTACAGCCTCGGTTTCCCGAGGTAGTACATATCAAATAGACCATTCCAAAACAATAACTTTGTTAAACAATGTTTAATGAAATACAATCCAATGTCAAATGATAAATAACGTATAATCGACTATTACATAAGAAATGATAAACGAATGTTCATAGACTTGCGGAAGCTAATTGACAATGTGATGTTTCCCCCATATGCTCATATGCTCATACAATGCAATCCGGAACACCTACCAACAACTGCTCACCATACGCCAACATCGATGGATTACGGCAGATCAAATAACCACAAGGGTCAGTACGATACAACAACATGCCAAAGCAAACATGCCAACACAATGCCACACCAGCACCGGCCTCCGAACACCACAACCTCCCTTCATTGGGCACCCATCGCAACAGGTAACCCCGCCGCCAGTGGGAGACCGCAGTCA
>JAOWBH010143150.1:0-13102 GCA_028566215.1 Silene coronaria | reverse complement strand
CTGAACTTAATTTTGCTAAACTTTTCTGAACTTAATTTTGCTGAACTTTTCTGAAATTAACTTAATTTTGTTGAACTTAACCTAATTTTGTTGAATTTACCCTAATTTTGTTGAACTTAACTTAAAGGAGATGACTTTTAGTCCAAAAGAACAAGACCTTATACTATTTGGCCTTAGTTCGATAATTCTGACCCGCACACCCTGAATTTGAATTAAGTATTCCCTCTATCCTAGTCAATTGATATTATTTGATTTTGTATGTTTGACATGCTCATCTAATTTCATTAATATTCTTACTTATATATTTTGTAAAAATTATAAAATTTTGATATTTTTACTCATTAAGACAGTAAACGAGATCCCGTGTCCCTATATTTTATGTTGTTACAAAAATATTAGAAATTATTTTAAAGATTCTCTTAGGTTTGTGCATTGAAAAAAGCAAACGATAACGATTGACCGGTTCGGATGAGTAATTTTTTAACAAAACATCCATCAACATATATATACAAAGAGCTGCATGCTCGTTTACCCGTTTAGGGTATTTTGTGAGGACACAACATAAGGATAGAGAGAGAAAGAGACAGATTTCTAGAGAGAGAAGTCAAAAACCTATCAATTTATCATCAAAACTTGAAATTGAAGATCTGGGTATTTCCAATCTGACTCATTTAACAAGAGGTATATATAAAAAGTCGAAGAATTTTCAACAAAAATAATAATAAATCTTTTTTTTTAGTAAAATAAAAACTAAACTTTTTAATAAATTTCTTTTCACATTGCTTTTTTTCGAATTGGGGTTTTGATTTCCTGATACAGGAGTGAAAAAAATTAAAAAATAACGCATTTTGGGGAAGATGTTTTGTTGGATTGTCCCAATTTTAGAAATGTAAATTGGTGTTTATTGAGGTTAATTATGAGATGGGATTTTGAAGAAGTGTGTTTTTGTTGATGTTTTTAGCTGATTAAGGTTTGATTTGGTACTGGGTATTGCTCAGATCAATTTGGGGAGCTAGTTCTTGAGTGTGATCGTATCAATTGAATCAAATTTAGGGTATTGAACTTCAGAGATTGTTTTAATTATATTAATTAGGGTTTTATTTTATTGGGTGAAGTGTAGTACAGCTAAATTTGTAGTGTTTTTGCTGGAGCTAAGGTGATTGTGAGTTGCTTGATCAAATTTGGGGATTTGGGTCTTAGATTGTTAGGCTTCTAAAGGATTGATGAGAAATTTGTATGTTTCTTTTTGGTTTATTGGGGAAGTTTCTAGAATTGTAGTACTCCCTCTGCCCCAATCAATAGTTTACGTTTTGCTTTATTTTCCTCCCATAAACTAAAGTAAATTTTAACTATTGACGGGGACAGAAGGAGCTGGGAGGAGGCTTTTGGGTGGTGTTGTTTTGAAAGAGTTCGCAATTTACAAGGTCATGTTGTCTGTTGTCTGTTGCCTGTTGCCTGTTGCCTGTTGCCTGTTGCCTGTTACTGATATGAGTTTTCGAGTGCTGTAAACTATTGGGGAAGTTTGTAGGATTGCAGTATTCCCTCCGTCCCAGTCAATAGTTTACGTTTTGCTTAGGGTGATGTTATTTCGAAAGAGGTCATAATTTACAAGGTCATGCTGTCTGTTGCCTGTTACTGAGATGAATTTTCGAGTGCTGTAAAATATTTTGAGGAAATTTAGCTGACTTAGGTCTTTGCTAATGAGCAGGATTTCGCCATTGACTGTACAAGTAAAGAGCAGAAAGGATAAAATTGGATCATTTGAGCTTGTGATTGGACAAGAGGTGGAACTTCTGTTATCTGGTCAGAATTTGGATAATTAGTGTTGTTAGTAAATGATGAATATGATTGTTTTGATGTGTTGGAATTTTGTAGCATTCCGATTCATGCTCTTAAAATTATTAGTGAGAAGAAAGTTTGGTTATTGGGTTTATGAGTTTTGTTCAGGACTCGAGCTAAGGAAATCCAGCTTGAGACGAGAGAAATGGGATATGGTGCATGAAGAGCTGTACGGTCCAGTATCGGAACACCAGTACTTGGAACCAAGCAAAGCTCTAATCGAATCCCAGCTTTTTGGATGTCTCGCTGTTTTCCATTTCCACCTCCTGGATATGAGAAGAAGCTTAGAATCGAGGATGTCACTTTGCTTGCAAAGGTTGGTATCTGCTTTTCTAGTATTCAGATCGTCTGTTGGCGTGGCTATTTAGGTGGTGCTCTCTTTTTGTGTTATAGAACAACATAATCATCATAGTACCTCAAAAGGCTCCCGCCAATGGTGGGTAAGAGTGTCGATTGGACGTAGTCTTACGCTTGTGTTATTTGACACGAAGGTGGTTTTCTTGATGAACCTTTATGAAAATTGCATCGAGGATTGAATTGAATGACAATGACAGTCAATTCACAATATAAAGAAGCACAATAAATTTAATGTGCCCTTTAGCTTTTTTTTTCTTTTTCCCATCATAATCTAGAATAAAAAAAACATCCAAGTCTTTCTCTCCATTTCTAAGGCAAACTCTTTACGGTTACTCAAAATGTCTTGTGATCTTGGCGATTCTCCATGCTTATATATGTTTAGGTTTCACATTGGCATATTGGGCCTAAGGTTCTAAAATTCACATGCCTGCGACATATAATAGAGTAAACATGCCAGGATTGGTGGATATTTCTCCCCGGAAAATAGTGCGTAACAGTAATGCATGGTATGCTAAGGCAGCAAACATTTGATAGTAGCCTAGTAGGTAGTCTTTTGTTATGTTCACCTTGTTCAAAATTTCAAATAGGCTGTGATAGGTTTCATTAGACACCATTGCAGTCAACTACAGTGTGACACAGCAGTGGTCTTAGTCAGAAAGATCGATGATTAGTTTGGTTCCTAAGTTCTGAATCTCGGATAATATCTTTTGTCTTATGGTTTCATTATTGACCACCAGCCTTGGTACTCCTTATCATGTTCACTGTAATGATGTGTAGTTCAGGAACTGTTGAACTAGTTGCTTTCCTGGGTTGATCTTGTTAGACCACGCCCTTTTTAGGTGCTTGAACTGGTTCATGGTGTCTGTGTTGGCCGTATAATAGATACTTCCTCTATCTCACAATAAGGTCCATTGGTCCCACCATTATGTGAGGGGTAATGATGGGACCAATACCTTTATTATGAGCCAGAGGGAGTATTATGTGATAAAGGAAATTCGGATTTTGAGCCATTGAGCTTCATGTAATAGAGATAGATCAATCAGCTATGTCCTGCTTGGGTTCAAGAATTGGACGTGTCATAGGGTTGGAGACTTGAGAGTGTAGGACATAGCTATTTTGTGAAAAGGTTTCACGTTTTGGCCTAAAGCAAAGTGTTGTGCCAGAGAAACAACACATGACTCAAGTGAATGGTCGAAGTAACATGACTAGTCAGGCAACATGATGAAGAATTCCAATAGCTAATGAAAAAAAAAGAATACAAGTGTATGCTGATAAGTAAGATGAAGTCGTGTGGTGTTTGTTGCACGTCTAATATCTCGTGGTTTGAGATGTTTTCATTGAGTACTTTTTGAAGCCTTTGGTTTTCCTCTGCTACTCGACATGCAAACGAGGCTTGACAAAGACTGCCACCCTTCTTGTCTTCATTATTTTGGGACACATTTATCTATGCTTGTTGCTCGGGTGTGTTAGAAGCCTTAGACAAGGATAGTTCTGTTCGGAGTCGGAAGTAATTTGTCTCAGTTGAGATGTGAGAGGTTATGAGTATCCGAGCCAGCAAGGCTCTAGATGGTTGATTTCAATTTTCAAGTATGTCAAGATTCAAGAATTAGAGGAACTGACTTTGCATAAAGGACATTATAGCATCCTTAGTAGCCAACATAGTTCACCAGTCGGATGTAGACTGTAGAGTGAAGACTGAACCATTTTCAACTGCTTAGCATAGACTGTCACCTCTTAACCTCACCTGTGAATGAATTGGAAATTGGGAAGGCAAAACCTTTGGGGAATGCAGTTTATTCATTGGCTTCATGTACTGCCACCTGTTCTTAATTGCATAATCTCCCGTTATCCGGACATTGATTGTCAAATTCTACCCATAAATAAAATCAGAAGTTATGGATAAGAAATGTTATCTCGAGTCAATACTCTATGGAGCATCTGTCGTCAATGATGCTGAATGAACTTTGAGCCTTGTAACAGAAGCCGAACTTACAAACAATGTACAGCTGTGAGCTTAGTTTGAAAAAGGGCCCCTCGGGCTTGCTTAAGAGTTAAGCCCAAGGATATGTGAGGCACTAGCCTAAATACACTGGTGCGTCTTAAGTGGCACAGCTAGCAGAATGCTGTAGTAAAGAATTTCCACACCTTTTTTTCCCTCTAGTTCTTTTTCTTTGAGCAAATATTTGCACTCAATCATCTTCGCCACTGTTATTATTTCCTCTGCCACTTTTCCTCATTTACATGTTAGTTCTTATGAAAAAAGGTATTTAATGCAAAAAGTTTGTTGTAAAAATACAAAAATGTGCGGGCATGTGCTTTTTGCCTTGCGCGTTGTTGGCATAGGTTCTTGGCGCCTCAGTACCCTCATACCTTCTAAAAACTAAGGCCAGGAAGAAAGAAAGGGTGGTAGTGGCCCTCTATGCCATGATACTTAAAGAGTATATTGTTGTCTTCGATAGTGATATTAGAATTAATAGAGCTCACAATTTCAACATTTCATATGGTTCTCCTTTCTTTTTTTCCTATTTCTGTGATGCGCTTTCTCTATTTAAGAGTACTGTTCTCTTGCTTGCTTTCAATAATGTCTCTATCAATAGTGTAGAGGACAGTGAGCTTTGTACTGGTGATACAAAATGCTTATTTTCATAATAGTGCTCTGCATTGTGCATGAATTTGTAATGCTGTAGTGTAATGTGGCAGCTAATTAAAAAAAAATTACTGCAGGAAAAAGAGAGAGAGAAAAAGCACAAAAAGGACAAGGACAAGAACAAAAAAGAAGGCAGTGAAAAGGACAAACAAAAGAGCAAGGAAAGGCGGAAGGAGAAGGATAAAGAGAAGCATAAACACAAAGACAGGGCCAAAAAGGATGCGAAGAAACAGTCTCGGGACGAGAAAAGTTTTGAAGGTGACAGGTCCAAAGTGGAGAAAGTTGGCCCGAGCAGCCCGCAAAGTTCATGCCTTCAAGAGCTCGAGCAGAGAACCAATTTTGTGGATGGCACAACAGGAAGTCAAACAGTACATAGTATTGCTAGTAGGAAAAATGGTGTTGAGTGGGCTGAAGGTAAGAGTGGACTTGATCAGATGGTCAATGGACCGAAGATTAATAATCAGTCAAATTTTCCAAAAGTTGCATTTATTTTTAGCAATGGGTTGGAGCAAAGAGCAGTGCAAAATGGTAGACATATGGAGAACAATATTAGTAAGTCTACTGAGGCGAAAGAAATGCAAATACATCAGAATGGAATTAAAAGAGAGGAGAAAATCAAGTACAAAAATGCAAAGAGGCACAAAGGAGAAGCAGAAATATGTACACCTCGGATGTTTGGTCATGATGGTGTCCGTGTCGACCCACCCAAGGAGGCTGCAGTTGTTCGGGAGCATGAACGCAGGATCCGAGATGAAGGTGGTGTAACTGGCAGCCAAGTGGGTATCAATTCTAATGTTACTATTCAGCAAAAAGCTCAAAATCCGGGAAAAGGGGCAAATGGGTATGCTATCTCTTTTAGCCAAACAAAAGGAAACTCCACATTGGGAAGTGGTAGTAGTAGGATGGAGGGTGGACAGAAAGACAATAATCAGTCAAAAGTCCCCAAAGTGGCAATTGTACATAATATCAAAGTGGAGAAAAGAGAATCTGAAGTGGTGGGAGCTATGGGAACGAGTAGGAAGGCACTAGCGGAAGGGATAGAAAGGAATGGATATATTGACAAAGGTGCTATAGATAACAGAGAGAAAATATCCTCCAAGGATGAGGGCCGAAATAAAGCCGCACAAGAATGTGAATTTGGAGGAGCTGTGGGTACGAGTAAGAAGGCACCGGTGGAAGGGACAGAAATAAATGGACATAGTGGAAAAGGTGCTGTAGATACCAGAAAGAAAATCCCATTCAAGGATGAGGGCCGAAGTAAACCCAGAGAGGACGAGAAAATGAAGGGAAAAGCTTACAGTACTGTAGAACTGTCTAAAAACGGGCAGAATGGTAATGATTCTACAGTCAGTTCCAAAAAACACTTTTCTTTTAAAATGGGCAACAAGTCTGCAGAGTCAATTAGCGGTAAGCGGAAGGAATCTGAAGCAATCGGAATTTTACATGGTGAGTTTCACTCACTTCTGTACAACGTATTGTTTTTGCATACATAGCCTGACACAATTGTCATTATGGCCTTATGAGCCATCCTAGAGCAGTGTCGTATATCCTGTTCAGTATATCTAACCCCACAACCTTGCCTTAGAAGGAAGGTGGTGGTTATAATTGACATATCATGGACAATGTGTTGTTTTGAAAGTACTTTTGTCATTGTTCTCGTGATGTCAAGAGATTAAAGGCTTGTTTGGATGGAGGGTTTTGAAGGGAAAGGGTGGGGAGGTAGAAGGACTGAGGGACGGATACATTTTCCCGTGATGTTTAGCAAATTGGGTAGGCGTGAAATGGATGGGTCTATTTTCCGTCCTCCAAGGCAAATTAGAATCCGTCCAACGTAGGAAATATTTGGAGGGAAAACTCACCTATTCCATTCTACTCCCCTTTCCTTTCCTTCTATCCTCCTCGCCTCCCTTTCTCTAATAAAATTGTCCAAAGACACCCTAAGACTTGGGCATGGACAAAAAATTATCTTGATGTGTATATTTCTGACATCATATAAGATAAATTGTTAGAAACCCACACGTCAAAGATCTTGGTCTCTCCAGCCGTCTCCCCTCTCCCTCCTAAAATTGTTTTTTTCCATAGACACCCTAAGAATTAGGTATGGACAACAAATTATCTTGATGAGTTTATTTCTGACATCTTGTAGGAATAAATCCACAGGTCAAAGATCTTAGAACTCTCCAGCCTTTTCCCCTCTATTTCTGCTCTCTAACTTGAGAAATTTTATTTCTGCATAATGGTGCAGATAACGAGACACGGCCCCAGAAGTGGCAGAAAACTGTTATTTCCTCTCAACCTGCAGCTGAAAATGCAAGGCACTTGAAATCGAGCGCAACCATCAGTCTGTCTGCATCTAAGCCGGAGCCAGCCAATGGATTTAGGCTGGATGGTGTGGAACATATGCCCAATCGGACAGTGGGTGCTCAATCACCTCCTGTACCAACAAATCCTGAATTGTCTGTTGCAAAGGTCCCTGGAAACACGGTATCTCAAGAATCCTCTTTGGTCTCCATAAAGCCTCCAATTATAGGAGGAAATGTCAATGGGACCATCGGGGCTCATGGGGCTCATGGGTCGCCTCCTATTACAACAAAAGCTATAAAACATCTGCAGAATGTCCATGAGGCCGTTGGCCATCAAGAATCAGCAAAACCACCATTGACTGTAGGAAATGTCAATGGGACCATTGCGGCTCATGGGTCACCTCCTGTTACACTGAAACCTCCATCCACTTCGGGAAAAGAGAAGCGCAAAAGCAAGTCCTCTTCAAAGCCGCTGCCTCCACATCCCGATACCAAGTATTTGAGTCAGATACTGTCAGTGCCAAAAATGGAGGAGCCGCCTGAATTTGATGATACAGAATGGCTGTTTGAGAACAAGCGATCCTCATCAAAAGAAGGTGATTGTAATGTGTGTTATGACACAGATGGAGAACAAGTGTGGGCGAAAGCCGTTCACTTAGAATTTGCAGATGTCTATGCTCTCCCATATGTCATCCCATACTAAGATTACGGAATGTTGGTTGTATGCACTATTGTCTATAGTGGGGTTCGACGATGCTCGGTTTTCTGCGTTCGAAGCATCCGGCTTTGCAATGCAGGCCATGCCTTACTGAGTGAGCCATGTTGGAATGATGGAAGCTAACCCACTAGTGTTAGGCGGTCTGTGCTGTTGTAGTTGCATTTAGTAATGTGAGCACTGAGTTTGAGAGTCTCATATGGTTTTGTCATGCCACTAACAATGTTGAACGGATGTACATAGGATTTCACATTACATTGAGGTTATAATACTAATGTTGTCGGCGATACCATGCAAAAAGAAAAGGTTGGAAAACAAAAGGGAGGCATGACCATTTTTGAAAACTGTTGTGTATATCCCTGAATATCCAAAGTTTTAGTCACTATTTATCAATTTATGATCAACTCTAGCGAATTGATCTCCGATCTTTAGGAATCTGGAGGTGACAACTGGCATAACAACCACTAAACCGCATATATGACAAATAAACTACATTGTTATGGTGGTATTAGAGAATTCATTCAAGACGACGACATAGAAGTTCTAGGCCTATTTCGGTTTGATTCAATAATAATAAACAATGATGGACAACACCCCTGTAGGCTGTACATGCAGAAATCCACGGTACATTTCAGGCAAAACTTTCCAGGCTAAATTTTCAAAGCAAAATGACTTGGAGGATATGAAACGAAAAATGAGCTACCTCCTCTCTGATAATGTGCAATCTTACAAAAACTTCTCAGGTATTTCCGTAACAAACTTAATGGTTGAATAAGAAAGAAAACATACGACTTTAAGATCCATATTCCATCCTCACGACATATTAAGACAATAATTGTGAAGTACAAGGGAAAAATAATTATTTTTCGGAGTAATGCTGAATGCTATAGATGCCGCGTGCAGAAAGCCTACAAATACCGAAGCTTTCAAGTCATTTAGGGTAAGAAGCAGTACAGACTACAAATATTGGTGAACTGAAGCTTAATGCAAGAAGACCCAAGAAGCTTAACGCAATATTGGTGAACTGAATTCCCCAACACAGGGCCTAAGTTGAAATATCACCGGTAAAAATCAACAGTACTTGGAAGGCTATCCAAAAACGATGATCTTGCCCTTGAATCAATTGCAAATCGACCAAGGACAGCAACAGTAGCCGTGCTACTACCAAACTTCTCGATACCCCTCGAGATCATGCATGTATGGCTTGCTTCAACTACCACTATTGTGTCTCCACCAAGCAAAGGTGCAATTATCTCAGCAATCTGCCTGGTGAGTCTTTCTTGTACTTGGAGCTTGAACCCATAAAAGTGCACAATCGACTGAAGAACAGACTTTCTGAGACGACTTTCTTTTTCATCACAAAAATATCCAACATGCACTACCCCGTGAAATGGAAGCAAGTGATGCTCACACTGTGACCAAAACGGCAGGTTTAGCTCAGAATGGATTTGCTTGTTGAATTTCACTTCACCGTTAGATTTGGAAGTTCCTAACTTGCTAGGGATGAAGCTGTTTGGTTTCATTTCTGCGTCGCAGTTTTGAAAGTTCATAAGCCATCCCACGAATCGAGCAGGAGTACCAACAAGTTCTTTCCTTGACGGGTTTTCACCCAAAGATTTGAGAATTGAACTGACAGCATTAACCATACTAGGGCTGCCGTTAGTCACACTCGGTGGTATTTTAGTAACAGGAGAGGCTTGGGATGGACACCAATCACTAGAACGTTTTCTCTCCCAGATTTTATCAACCATTGAGTTTCTAAATTTCAATAAACTACGAAACTCGGCCCATATATCGGCATCATGATCTTCAAACACTCCAGAGCCAGAGGAAACTAAGATCTTTATAAGGCCCTCAGATGGAGTATCAAGAAACGAAGACTCTAAAGCGGGGAAGTGAATGTGAAGACACTGAAGAACAATAGCAACACCAGTAGGCTTAATGAAATGATGCAAGGCTGAACACACTTCATCTGCCAATCGTTGTGGGTCCTGAAGCCGCTTAGCAAACACATCAGCAACTCGAGATAGTTTGCTAAGGCCCACCACCCGCTGCCCAGATGGAACATAACCCACATGACATTTCACCTTGAATGGCAGCAAGCATGACTCACAATATGAAAAAAGGTCAAGATCGCGCACAATGACAAGGCCTCCGGCTCCCCCAGCATGACCAACCTGATTACAAACTAATCCTGCTTCAGGAAATAGAGCGCCTTGGACAATGTCTTTCACATTTTGCCTGTAACCTAGACAATATGAGATTCAATTAGTGCAACCTAATTTAGACACTCTACTAGGCGTTTACAATCATTCACATGTAACTCCAATTAAGATACAAAGCGTTCTACAACAGAAGGGGAAGGGAAGGAAAAGGAGGGAAGAAATGGGGGATGCGGGGTAAGGGAACATCTTTCATGTTGGCAAGATATTTTTTTTTTTTGCTCAAGATTACTCTCCTCATTTCTACCCAACCCTATTTACTAACTAAACGAAGAAATTCAAATTCGTATATTCCTCCCCTTCTCTCCCTTCCCCTCCAATTCCGTCCATCCAAACAAGCCCTTAATCTCCACGAAAAATTTACATGAATTCATCACTTGTCCCATTGCTCCACACACTACTAAGCAATCATTCATACAGCACACACACACACACTCTTACAAGCCTAGAAAAGTTATAAACATAAACTAAGCAAACATGTTCAATAGGATCACTAACAATGAAAAAAACATCATAAACATGAATTATGACTTAAAAAGCAAAGCAAAGTAAATGAACAAGAGGGTGGCAACTACCTCTAGTTCCATGAAGAAAAGCTTTAGCTACGCGTAACGGCGTCTTTCTAATGCCTTCCCTGTTGACATCTTCATTCAAGCCATGCAACAAAACCCTAACAGCATCCTCAATTTGTGAAATTTCAGGATCTTGATCAACATCTAGTTTAATACACCCAATTTCCATTGCATTATCAAGCTCAATGTCATAATGACAGTCATTCAAAGCACCCATTGACACACTAAACTCAATTCAATGAAAACAAATCAGAAAAAGTTTGAATCTTTTCACCTTTTTATGACTTTTACCAACACCCAGATCATAAAAACTGTTTAAAAACAAGATTAAATTGAAACCCAGATGAAATTTAGCTCAGAAATGGTGAAAATCAATAAGAAATCAAGCTACAGAGCTGAGAATATTAAATGCAAAATATGATCTAGCATAGAAGAGTGAAAGGGGAAATCAGATTACATAAACATGTAAAAAAAGACATAAATCTGTTGAAAAATAAGGTTAAGGGAGATGGGAAGATAGATAAATGAGAAGATTAAGATGTGGAGGGAAAACTGGAAGCACAGGCCATAGGGATATTGCAAACTGTATGTTATGTGGTTACTTTTGTTTGCTGAGGTGGTGGCATATCGCCCGACAAATCGCCGGAACGGATCCGATGATGATCCGTAACTTTACCTTCACAAATTCTTACTTGTGACGGGAGGTATCCGTCCCTTGTAAGAGACAGATACCGTTTTCTCTCACAAAAAACTCATTTAGGGTGAGTGGAGAAGCACATGGAGGGTCCCTCCTTGTCACTCCTTTGTCTCCTCTACCCATTTCCTCTCACAAACTACCCGTCACAAGATCTGACCCGTCACAAGCAAGACTAATTGCTTTACCTTAGGATCAATAACCCAAATTTGAATCCGATACAAACCTGATTAAATTGATGACCGAAATTATTAAGCTTAATATTGATTAAAATGTAAGTGATTTGTATTTAGATAGATACATTTAGCTAAACTAAATAATGGTTCAATAAAAAACTAAATTTAATAATAAAAAAATTGAAAACGATAAAGTAACTAAACCCGATAATGAGTCGACCCAGACCTGACCCAACCATGAAAGGATAGACTGACCTGACTTGAGTACTTAACCCGATTGCCACCTCTAAATTCCCGAGCAAGATTTACCTATCCTCCTTTTTTAAGTGTCTCATTCCTTACCTGGATGAAGGGATTTAACTAGATCGGGTGGTTTCGTGGGTGGGGAGGAATTTTTAGGTGTTGGGGATATTTTTTTGGGTGTTGCTCTTTCATGTACATGTTTTACTCTATCATGGATACATTTGACACTTTTACCCTTACCATTTTACAAATTTCACACTTTTACCAATACCCTAAAACGTAAAAAAGGAAGTTAATACCCTCCCAGCTTCCGCAGTCGTCGCCGCCCTCGCCGGTGAAGCCCCGCCTTTCTTCCCCTGATGCAACTACCTTTATTAAACTACCCGCAAAATCCGTTGTCAACAAATCTCAAACACCTTCACATATCGACGCCGACAGTTGACTCCGGCGCATATGGATTCATTTCCCATCACTTTCAATGTCGTTCCTTACCCTCATGAGGATTTTCTCCCCTTTGATTTTCGTTTATCTATGGTTAAATCTTCAAAAGTTGATAAAAAAAGTCGAAAACAATAATCATATAGAAGCATTTGTTGCGAAATTGCGGGAATCCTATTGCTAAGTCTTGATCGAAAATAAATGTTGTCCAAATCCAATCACCATAGTCAGTCTTGATCGGAAATGAAATTTTATTTCACTTACTTATTTTTGGAGTCGTTTCCAGTGGGGATAGGTGGCTTAGAGTAGTGAGGGTGGTTGCCGACGTATACAGGTCGTTTCCGGAGATTTGGGTGGTTGGTTGGGTGGGGGTTCACGCGAGGGAGAATGCAGGGCGGTGAATTTGATTGTAGTCTGGAGAGGAGGAGAGATAATAGAGGGGTATGTTACGGAAAACTTATGAAAAAATGTCCGTGATTGAGTAAAAGGCGTACATGAAAGAGCAACTACGTTAATTAATACACAATTTTACATAGATATTAGTGTAAAACCGTTTTTAGATGATTTGTCATGGTACCTGAGAGGGGAGTAAAGGGATGAATATCAAAAGGGTTGGCTTCAAGTTAGCGAGTGAGTAAGAGGCAGCCATTTACACAACAAATTAAAGATTTCACCTTAATTGAAAATTGTATAAACGCTGGTTTTGAATTATTGCTTTGTAGTTTGAGCCTGTTACATGGACCTATTTATATAGGCTACACTCTTACACTAAAATAGAAGGTGATTAGTAATTGGATAATATAATGAAATTGACTATATATAGACCTGTCAAAACATGACCCGACCCGAAAACCCGACCCGACCCGACCCGGTTTTTTAGGGTCAAGGACCCGTAA
>JAOWBH010143139.1:0-13104 GCA_028566215.1 Silene coronaria | reverse complement strand
TGTGTGTATGTGTGTGTGTAGGGTTTGTATATGTATTTTTTTTTGTAGCTTTTGTGTTGGCTTTTTTGTGTTGTGTTTCGGGGGAACATGGTTGACGGATTACTTCCCGCTTGCTTTGGCATTCATACCTGCGACGTTAGTGTAGATAACAAGCAACACGCAGCACATGACATTCATGTACTCATGAAGCACGTCAAAAAATAGACGAAATGCTGTTGAAATAACAACTATCGTGACTCAAATGAAATTGTTCAAGGTTGATTTTGAAATTTCTTTTGTAGACTCGAATTTCCGCAGTAGAACATCACGTTCGGAATCTCCAAAAGTTAAAATGAAATTTTGCAGCTTTTTTTTTTGAAATTGCGGGGAATTAACTCGAGTTTGTAGGAATTAAATTTGCAAAGGTTTAGCGAAATTCGAATTGAATTTTTGGCAACTGGTTCAAATTTGCAAAGAAATAATTTAAAAATTGTTTTGAACTCAAACTGTCTCCTGGGAAATAATTTCCAGGAGAAAGTGGGTGAAAAAGTGTTCGAAAATTGAATCTGATGAATTTTTGTAAAATTGATTTGCGAAGGCGATTTTCGAAAATTCATGAGAGAATTTCTGGGTAAAAAGTGAAAAATTTTGAGAAAAAATTGCGATTCTTTGACTTGGAGTTGAATTGGAGACGATCCGTCGCGGATCGGGGCTGTTAGCCATTCACCCTTAAGGAAAAAAGGAAAAGAAATCAGTATGATTAATGGCGGGTCTTGGACACCGTTTTGAATCTCGCAAAACGCGAACCCAAGGAAATGTGAGGGTGTGGAAACACAAAAATTTCTAGTCAGGCCATAAGAGGCGCGAGCGGTTTGGTGAGGGGATACAATGTGTCATGAGGAAACACAACTGGGAAGGGACAAGTCAAGGCGCGACTTTGTGGAGGCAGCCCGAAGGGGCGCGAGCCTTACTTCGAGGAGATGAGGCTCCCTGTTTTTTCAAAAAAAATGCGCTGCTGTTTTCTGCATATAAAGACTTGTGCTTGCTTGTTTCATCTTTTTACAAAAACATCCCTTCTTCTTCCACAAAATCATGGATACTTTCGAAGGTAGGTTGTGCCATTGATGTCGGGACTTGTTTTCACTCGAGAAGTATCAACTCGATGTCGTGCGAGTTGGTCAATTATTAGTGCTCCGTCAAATGAAGGTTCAAGCTTCCTTATTTGATGCATTTGTTCAGTTTTGGAAACCGAAATTCATGTTTTCGTCTTCCCTAAAGGTGACATTTGCCCTCGAGGTGGGTGCTATTGGAGGTTGGTCGGGTCATATGCCGGTTCTTTCTCCGACCGGTTGTGTTATAAGGATTACTTTTGCTCCATGCTTGGCTTATCCAAGAGCCATATGGATTTTATTCTTGCTCCTCATGGTGTTGGCAAATTGGTCTTCATCAACATCTTTTCCAATCGGTTGGATGCTAGTATCTCGGAAGTTGCTAGAAGAAGGGATCTCGCCTTTAGCCTAATTCATGCTTACCTCTTTGCGGAGGTGTTGAAGAAGAAGGGGTCTGGTTGGTACAGTAGCATGACCCTTATTCATGTTATTGAGCAAATGGAACATGAATGGGATCCTTCTTGGTTGATACTTGGTGCAATTGTGCAAGCCTTGGATAAGAAGAAATCCCATGAAGATTCGCCTTGATCCGGGTCTTCATGAATTCTCCAAGTTTGGCGTATGGAGAGGCTTAGATTGATCGAGCCTCCGGTGGATGCTAGTGCTTACTCTTTCCGTCACTTGACCATAAGGAAGAGGTTGTATGCGTATAACTTTGCTTGCATCGAGGCCTATTAGACCTTGAGGTTGACGGAGGAGGGCGACTCTCTTATCCGTTTAGTCTTGCCATGGTGGCACTTGCGGTTGTCAACAAAAGATTCCCGCTCAAGGCACATTGGTACGATAGAGCTTGTGTCGGACCCCCCGAGTTAGTTGAGAGGTTCGAGAGGTGGTGGGCTGCCCCGCCGATTTGGGAGTTGACAAATCCCTCTCCTACCACATGGGTGACTCCCGCTTATGTCAAATGGTCGAGAGCTTCCACTTAGAGGAATGGTCAAAGTTTCGTAAAGATAAAGTCAGAGACTTGAAATATCGAGATGCGGCCAAGGCCAACCGTGCTTTCTTTGATGATTTAGTGATAGTGTGATCCCGAGCGTAATGAGATCGCCAAAGAAGAGGAGCTTAGGTCCTAAGAAAGCTTTGGGCCGTGTGTGGGCTCGGGTTGGGCCGGGTAGTGGGCCGTGTACGAGCCCGGGTGCGGTGGTTGTTGCAGATCCGTTGAGTATCCATTCTGAGGTGGAGACCCAATATAGGCATGCTAGCAAGAAGGGTAAGGGGAAGGTGCATCCCTATGGCAAAGGCAAGGTTAGGATGGAAGAGTGAAGACCTCCACCTTCTTTATTATTATTATTATTATTATTATTATTATTATTATTATTATGGTGTGATTGTGTGTTGTATGGTTGTTATATTTTATTATTACGTTGTTGCGTGTTAGGTGTATGGGTTATGTCTTATTATGCAAGAGAAAGTCCTAATCGATGCTCTAGCTTTGAGAGTTATGAATTTGCCTACCTTTTATTGTTGCTAAGTTTGTAATCTCACTTATTATTAATTAAATAAGAGGATTGCTAATGTTAAATTGCTAGTGTTAAAATGCTGTGAACAACTATTGTCGTTTGTCCATCCAGTTTTTTAAGGTAATTCGGCTTGAATTATCCTAAATTTTGCACGCGCGAAGGTGGTTTTTTTGGAAAGGGGGAAAGGCTTTTGTTGTTGTTGTTTTTTTTAGTGAGAAAAAGGTATGAGTTTGTGGCTTTGGTTTTGTTTTTGAGATTATATGGTTTTTTTTTTGGTTGTTTTTGTTGGGACGGTTATGTTCTTCTTGTGTAAGAAAGGATTGCTTACGTATTCGTCTAGAAAGACGAAATCATACCATGCTCGTAGTTCATGTGTTTGCGCAAATGGATGGTGCTTTAGACAGGGCAAAAGCTATGAAAATATGGAATGGTTCCGTGTTTTAGACTCGATAAACATGCAATATTGAATGAGAACTTGTGAGGAATTGACTTGAGAGCTAGGTGATGTGGTCACTAGTCGTGAAGACTAGGGAAAGGTTGTTGGTGCTTGGTTTCAAGGGTAGTATTTCTTGAGTTTATCTTGGTTGGTTGGGTTTTTAAATTCCTCCCCGTCTAGGTGACTCAATCCCACTACCCCCGCCCCCTCCCCGAAAGATTTTTCTTGACAAGGTATGGTCCTGCTCAATTGGTTTTAAATTTCTCCCTCAGATCAACATGCAATGGTGCTCGAACTGATTTGAGATCCAAGTCGCCTTCTTTGATGTTTCTGGGTTTGACTTTCTTGTTGAATGCCCGTTGTATACGTCGTTGGTATAACTGAACGTTGTGCAAGGCGCTGAGTCAACGATTTTCCAGGAGGTTGAGTTGCTCGTACCGTTGACAAATCCAATCGGTTTCCGGGATTTGACTTTCTAGTAGATTTTGCAAAGATGGGACCTCCAGTTCTACCGGTTGTACTGCTTCCATACCATATGCTAGGTAGAAAGGCATTACTCCTGTGGGTGTTCGGATGGAGGTCCGATATTCCTAGAGTGCGAACGGGAGTTTGCTGGGCTAATCACGATAATCGTTCTTCATTTTATTGATGAGTGTGGCGAGTGTTTTGTTTGCAGCTTCTATCGCTCCGTTGGTTTGGGGATGTTAGGGAGATGAACGGTGTCATTTGATTTTGTATTTTTTTAGTAAGGCTTGCACTTCGGCCCGAAAGTGGGATCCCTAGTAGGCTGAAGACCTCGTTGAGTACCTCATATCTGCAAACGATGTTGTGTTGGATGAACTTGGCTACCTGCTTGGCGGTCAAGACGACGTAGGATTGTGTTTCTACCCACTTGGTGAAGTAATCGATAGCGACGAGTACGAAGCAATGCCCTTTTGTGCCTATCGGGTTGACTGCCGATGATGTCGATGGCCCAGGTCGAGAAAGGCCAGGGTGATGTCATGGTGTATAGGAGGGATGGTGGTACATGCTGTATGTCGGTATAAATTTGGCAATGTTTGGCGTAGTTCCTATAGTCGACTTCCATGGTGGTCTAATAGTTGCCTTACCGTATGATCTTTCGGGATAACATCATTGCGCTCATGTGAGGGCCACACTCTCCGTCGTGGACCTTTTCCATGATCTTCTATGCATTGGTATGGTCAATAAAAAGGAGAAGGATGCCTTGAGGTGTTCTTTTGTAGAGTTGATTTCGGTTTATCACGAATTGTGATGCAAGTAAACGGATGGCTCTTTGTCCTCTAAATCGAAATTGAGAGGGTATGCTTTTTGGTTTTATAGTTAAGGATGGCTTGGTTTTAAGGTTCGGTATGATTTTCTTCGTCATTGTTGATGGCGCAGATGTGGGCAGGTTCGCTCCTTCTTTCAATGCATAAGGGCATGTATGTCATGTTGTTGGGCATGTTGATGAGTGAGGCTAGTTTTTCTAGGGTATCGGCAAACTTTTTTTCTTACCTAGGCAAGTGGAAGTAGTCAATTTGATCGAAGAATTCGGCTTCTTAGTTGTTTTTGCTTGGTAAGGTGCTAAGTTGTCGCTTTGGATCCTCCATGATTCAGACACTTGATTGATGATGAGTGAGGAATCGCCGTGGATCCTCAATCGTTTGATGCCCCAAGACTCATGGCTTCTTGTAGGCCAATTAGGCATGCTTCATATTCGGCGGCATTGTTGGTGATATTAAAGTCTAGCTTGACTGAGATTGGAACATGTTCTCCTTCGGGTGATATCAGAGGGATTCCTACTCTAAAACCTCTCAAGGTTGAAGCACCGTCAAAGTATCGCTCGGGAAGTGACCAAGTGTCGGTCGTTGGATCCTCGTTGACGCGATTTTCTGCAAGGAAATCGGCGACGACCCTTCCCTTGATGACTTTGTGGGGTACAAAATTGAGATCAAACTCGGATAGCATGAGCTTTCATCTGAAGAGTCTTCCGTTTAGTGTGGGTTTTTCGAAGATGTATTTGATGGGGTCCATCTTGGAATAGATGTGGACTGCATGGCTGAGCATGAAATGTCGCAGCTTTTTTGTGGACCAGACCAGAGCAAGACATGTTTTATCCAACTTGGTGTATTTGACCACGCAATTGATGAATTTTTTACTGACGTAGTAAATGATTTGCTCTTCGCTGCTGACTGTTTGTGCCAGCATAGCTCCCATGGCAGTGTTGGTGACAGTCAAGTATAGGGATAAGGGTACACCCTGCGGTGACGGCTTAAGTACGGGTGGTTTGGATAGGATTTCCTTTATCCTGTCAAAGGCTTATTGGCAGTCATCGTCCCAGTCGGTGTGACAAAAAACGCGAGGCTTTTTGAAGATACGCTCGCAAATCATGGTGAGCTTGGCTATAAAACGACTAATGTACTGAACTTGTCCCAAGAATCGCCGAATCTCCTTCTCGTTCTTAGGTTGAGGCATTTTTTTGAGCGCCATGATTTTGGTTGGATCGATTTCGATGCCTATTTTGCCGATGATGTGTCCTAAGAGTTTTCCGGAGGTGACCCCGAATGCACATTTCTGAGGATTTAGTCGCATGTTGTATCTCCGAAGACGGACGAAGAACTTCCAAATGGTCTCGACGTGGTAATCTCGTTTCTTTGATTTAACGATCATGTTGTCGACGTAAAATTCCACTTCCTTATGCATCATGTCGTGTAGGAGAGTGGTGGCGGTTCTCTGATAAGTCGCTCTGGCGTTGATTAGATCGAAGGGCATGGCATTGTAGCGGTATGTGCCCCAGTGAGTTTTGAATACAGTCTTATGCATGTCCTCTTTTGCCATTTTGATTTGGTTGTATTCGGCATACCCGTCCATTAATGATAAAAGGGCGTGCTCGGCGGTTTTGTCTACCAAGATGTCGACGTGCGGTAGAGGGAAGTTGTCCTTCAGGTTGGCCTTGTTTACGCCTCTGAAGTCAACACAAACCCGAATTCTCCCATCCTTTTTGGGTATGAAGATAATGTTAGCCACCCAATTATAGTACTCAGAAACTTTGATGAATCCGGCTTTTAATTGCTTGTCAACCTCTTCTTTGATCTTCAATGCGCACTCAGGGCGCATGCGGCGCAGTTTTTTCTTCACGGGTTTGGCTCCAGATTTAATGGGTGTCATATGCTCGACAATCTACCTATCGGTCCCAGACATGTCGTTGTAGGACCAAGTGAACACATCCTTGTCTTCGAGCAAGAGGTCGATCAATTGCTGTATTTCCGAGGGGTTAACGATGGTTCTTATCCTAAGTTCATTTTTTTCGAGTTCTTTGGCCAAATGAGGTGGACAATCATTCAAGTCAAATTGTCATGTTCGTTCTGAATTGTATTGCAGTTAGAATGTGATGAGTCGTAAGAAAACTTAGCATTCATTAGATCAATCTGACCGAATTGTTCGGAGAGGACAGAGATCCAGTGGGGAGTTAGAGCCGACACAGTAGAGGAGGTGGCCCCTGGGACAAGCTCCAGGTTGCTAGCCTCCTCGGGATTTGGGATGACAGGAGTTAACACAACCTCTGAGATAGCCCCTAGATTGTGATGGAATAGTTGGTAAGGGAATTTGACAGGGGTGTTAGGAGTGTTAGGACCCAAGGCAGACTCAGACTCAGACTCAACATAATATTCGGACTCAGACTTATCTTCACTTCCCTCCTTGAACATGTGGCCTTCTCCCATTGTGATCTTGAGAATGTGGCCTTGGCGATCGGTCCATTTGTAGGTCCTCCTCCAGTCTTGGACAATTTACTCTGGTCAGTTGATGTTGTTCTAATTTACGCATTTTATACTCTCAAACTAACCTTATTTTGCATGCATTTAGTCCTATTTATAGTCGGTTTTATGGCCAAAACCTTCCTATTCGCACTTCTACCTTGTTTTATGTGAAATGTAGGAAAGAAGCCAAATTAGGCGAAAATCCCATCATTTATGCTTATTTTGATGGCCTAAAGACGACTCGTGCACAAATACGTAAAAGGGAGTAAAGACAAGAAGGCCTTAGTCAATAAAGAGGGATAATGTGAAAGGAAGAAGGAAGGAACTAGCTGTGGGACATCTCGTCCGAGATGCCCACAGTCCGTCCAAGATAAAGCCACAATAGGAAGGAATCCCATCCGAGATGGACTCTAACCCGTCCGAGATACGGCTCAGCTACACCGACTTCTAATCATTTCCCTTAACATAGTTTTAACCTAATTATATTAGTAAAAATACCCATCTTTATAAAATAATTTAGGGATCTATCTCATTTTATGCATCTTAGTAGTCTCCTTAGATTAGAGTAGAAAACTCTCTTAGATTAGTCTTTAATCCTTCATTAAATTACATTAATCTTTAAATAATCAATCTTTCAATAATTGTTAATTAGATTAGTCTTGAATCTCTTGTATTTATGTTTGAATATTAGTGACAAGTCTTCGTCTTTATTCAAAGATTCATCTTTATCCATGTTCATCTCGTTATTGTTTACTTAGTTGGTATATTTCTTAATCTCTCTCTTGTTATTGTTCTTCTTTCATTTTGTTTGTTCATCTATTTCTCTTATCTTCATGTTTAGCTTAAATTATGTGTTTATTGATGTTGTTAGTTTATTTTCCATGAAGATTTGTGAGTAGTCTTTTAGCTAGGGTTAATGGGAGACTAGAGGAATGATTGAAGGGTAGATTCTATGCTTAGCGAGTCTTATAAATTGATTAATTATTGTGGTTCCAACTAGTTCACATAAGGTGTTTGATGAAATGCTTGTTTGTTCAACTTGCATGATTCTCTATTTGTTCAACACTCCTATAAGATCGAGAGCCTTAAGTGTGTTAGACCGTGTGCTATGTTGGTAGGTTGATTGGGTATACGCGAGAGCTACACCAACCTGTCATAGGTAGGACAATTAGATCGAGAGATTTGACCCATAGTCCGACTACAACCTTGACTCAATTTAGACTCACATGTTTAGACTCCTTTGATCACCCATATGAACCCATCACACCCTAGTTGCTTTCCTTTGATTGTTTACATCCTTATTTTTGTTGTTTACTTGCATTTCTTAATTTAGACTATGTAACCCATATAATTGTGACACTTGCATGATTAAGATAGATAGACTTATAACCCAAAGCACACCTTCCCATGGATCGACCTCGACTTGCTTGTTATGCTAGTTTGTTGAGCTTATAAATGTGTTTGGTGAGTAGTCAGTGACCTCCGCAATCGAACTAGTTGTCTTTGAGGGTGATAGCTATGATTTCCTCATATTGAGATGCTTAATGTTATCTTCTCCAAATAGGAGGCTCACAGCTTCTCCGTCAAGGTAATGTGCCTGCTCAAACTTGACTTGGTTAATGGCATTTGTGTTGTTAGGGATGAAGTAGCAATCCTGGAAGGCTTCTATACCCGGATGTTTGATTTTTAGTTTGGGTTCAAAGATGGGATTAGAAAATATGTTGTAGGGTTCAACTTCTCCCGCCTGGACAAAGTATCCGTTCAGGGTTAGTTGATACGGACGAAGGATGACTGCTTGCTTTTTGCGCTTCCTTACCAAAACGTTCATCTCTTGGACATCTTTATCAGTTGGTTCACACCCTAGCCCGAAGGGAATGTTGTCGATTTTGACCTTCTTCATTAGAGGCAAGGTGCCTTTCAACAGATTGAGAGATAAGTTTGGGAAGTATCTGTGGCGCATCATTATGCGGTTGACTATGAGGTTTGAGAATTGATCGCAGCTAAAAGGTGTTGTATCATTGGCTAGGGCATTGACGGCTTGGAATCCCCACATTTCATTTCCGATTTCTTCAGTTACTTAAGAAGTTATCCCTTTCTCCATGAAGGCGCGGATTGGGGATGGAGGAATGATGATTGTTTTCCTGTCGAATGGGACCCTGATTTTCTAGTGAAGGCTGAAGGTGACAGCTTTGGTGGCATGGATCCAGGGGCGTTCCAGAAGCATGTCGAACGACGCTTCAATGTCGACCACTTGGAAGCAGACTTATCTTTCCAGAGGTCCGACTGTGATGGCTAATGTAGTCAGACCTTCGACTTTGTGACGAGTACCATCGTGGCGCAGACTTCTTGATTAGTTGGGACATTGTAAGCTTCCTTGACTCCCAATTTGTGAGCAGTTTTGAGGGGGACGATATTCGAAGCAGAACTGTCATCGACCTTGACCATGGTTACATTCTTTTTCAGACACTCCACAGTTATGTATAATGCTAGGTTGTGGTTAGCTCCGTAGGGAGGAATATCCTCGTTGGAGAAGATGATGGGGTTTTTCAGATCAGGGATGTCTCTTGTCATGTGAGCTACCACTTCTTCAGGTGAGGAGGTGGATCGTACGATGAGTTTTCCTAGTGCTTGAAGTATGGCTTGTCAGTTTTCAAACGACGTGGCTATCAGCTATGAGATAGATATTGCGGCTTTGGGTGTTTGTTGTTGTTTGAGGATGGAATTGTTTGAGACTTTTGGCTTGTTGTCGATGTTTGAGATGACGTGATCGTCGGATGTCGCGAGATTTTTTTTTTAGGGTTTGGGTTTTGGTAAGGACCTCCAGATTGGGTGAGATAATCGATTTCTTTGACTTACTTTCTCTTTCCCAAAGTGATGTAAACGCCGTCTACGTCATCCCTCTAAATGCCGTTGATTTCGGGGTAGCGAGTGAACCTTGGTGGAGTGTTTCCTAGCGGGCAATTCTTCTGGGGATAGTTTTTGTGAGGGTGATTTCTGTGGGTTATGTCGGATGGCGCGTGCCAAAATGGACGTGGAGGTGTTCCACCTTGGAATCAGGAGCTTAAAAGACCTTCCCTCGAGTGTGGTATAGGTAATGGCGGGCTAATGACTTGTCGAAGATGAGCAACTTCAAATCGGGCTGCCCTTTCTAAGAGGCTAGCAGTGGTTCTCTCGATTTGTTGGTACATGGCTAACCTGGATGTGGCGAAGATGAACATGTTATCGGGGACGTCGTCTCCTATGACGTTGACTTTGCCTTCAATCGGTAGGATGAGATGTGAACAAGCAAGAGTTAGTTCACCATCCGAAATAGCATGTATTCCGAGGGGGTTGGTTTGTAGTTTGGTTTGGTTGGTGGAGTTAAGGGTAGTTCGCCTTTTCTCAATCATGTCCTGAATGGCGTGCTTGAGCTTAAAACAAGTTTAGTTGTCATGACCCTTGCCCTGATGGTGTTGGCAGTAAGCGTTCGGGGTTCCATAAACATGTTTTCTTAGCCTCTGGTGGATCTGGAGTAGGCCCAATTGGTTGTAGCTTCCCTTAATCCATTAACTTTTTAGTGGCATTAGCGTATGTCGAACGCAAGTTGGTGAATGTCCTTAGGCGACGCTCAGCCTTCTTCACAGTTGGTTCCAAAAGGTTGACCTCATCAATGTTAGTTTGACCGTAAGAGCAGGTTTCAGTTGACTTAGGTCCTTGGTAGCCTCGGCCGGTGGTCTGGGCCATGAAACCCTTGCGTAGATCGTCCTCAATGCGGGCTCCCAAGGTTTGTAAGTCTTGGAGAGTCTTGATGTTTTGGTACCTCAATAGGCTGGCATATACTGGGCGAAGATTGTTGACAAATTTCTCTACCAGGGTTGCTTCGCATGGTTTTCTAACGAGTTGGGTGCTTACCCTCCTCTAACGAGTTAGGATTTCTGTGAATCCCTCCTTGTCTTTTGGGGTTAGGACCTCAAGGGTGCGGGTGTTGGCTTGTGTTTCGACATTGTCGGCATACTGCTTGGCAAATTCAACGGCAACTTCGTCCCAGGTAGCGATGCTTTTCGGGTCAAGGGAGTAGTACCATTAACGAGGGATTGGTTCCAAGGAGGAGGGAAAAATCCTAGTGAAGATTTCTTGCTTGACCCCTTTAATGGACATATATTCTCTGAACGCTCGGATAAGGTTAAGTGGATCTTCAATCCCTTTGAACTTAGGCACACCGGTTAAATGTGAAGTTGTGAGGTAGTTGATCTCCAACGGGTTTGAACCGACGATTGTTCTTAATGTGCATATTGTTCCCTCGGGCAAGAAGTTGTTCTTCCAAAAGCTTAAGCCTTTCTCGGTTTCAGTAAAAGGTGGAGGGTTTGTTTCTCTGGCTTCCTTGTTTTCCAGGATGTCGATACAGGCCTCGATACGGTCCAAGGTGACCTTGAGAGCTGTGAGCAGGCTAGCAAATAGGCCGTAAATCTCTGTTGAATGATGTCATTGTTTTTGTTGGATGAAGCTGAAGACGGGGCCATCGTCTGAGGAAGAAAACGACTCACGTTACATCTCAATCCAACACGGATCAACGCCTAGATGCAGAAGTTACAGACTAGGACGTAAAAACATTTTGGACTTGACAAGACGAGGGTGACCGTGTATGCGGCCTCGGTGCTGTTTCGATTGTTGGAGCGACAGTGTTGACTAGACTTTGACTCATGTCCGACACGTTGGCGTAATGCCATCGAACGAATCTCGATGGTGAGATGACTCATAAGTGAAGACCCATAAGTATGTTTGCTTTGACTCGATAGACACGAGGCTGAATTGGATTGGTGGATTGAAGTTTTTGAAAATTGAAATTTTCAAAAATAGATTCTTTGTTTGTAGACGGTTCTCGAAAAATTGGAATTTCCAAAAATTGGTTTGCTAGGTTGAACAGTTGTCTTAACTTTATTTTCCAGAGATGGTTTGGGATAAGGTTGTGACAGCTTTGAAAACGGTGCGTTGCTTCCAAAGACGGGTTTTCGAAATTCAAAAGCTGCGTGTTTTGAAGATCGATGTTTGAAAAGTTTGAAATTGTTTTGGTCCTGAAAACGGTGAGTCTTTCTCGAAGACGAGTTTGAAATGGCCTAGAAAATGGCGCGTCGTTCTCGGGATTTGAAATGTCTGTTATGTCGGCACAAAAGGTGTTTTTTTAATTGGTTGTGAAAAACCGGTGTTTTGAAATCGTCATTATGACGGCGTAAAAAAGTGTTTTTGCAACGGTCGGAAAACACTGAGGTTTGAAGTAGCCATTATGACTGCGTGATAAAGGTGCTTTTGCAAGTTTGAAAATGACACGGAAGGACTTATGATCACATTACACATAAGCAATAGCAGCTTCATTATATTATGAAAAATGCTGACACGGGTTTTGGTTTGAAAAGGGTGGTTACACGCCAAGAGATCAATCCTCGATCTTCGAGAGGGATGTCAATCCAAAAAAATATGCGAGATTGGTGCCCTAAGCCTCGTTCACATTAGAATTGAAAACTATTTGATGAAACAAAAGAGTATAACGTCAAAGGCATGCTTGACTCAATCGGGATTCAAAACACCGGGATAATAAAACTCACGCCGACGAGATAAGCCAATTGGTCGATAAAGGTTAGGTTGTCGGTGTAACACCGCCGATTATCCGGCCAAAACAATCGAAGTTGTCACCATATCGGTTGTCCGAGGTAGTGTATCAAAACTACAATCCAAGAACATTTTATAAATGATACTCGTACAATGATTACAACATACGAAAGAATAAAAAATACGACGCATCATGTTCTAACAATCTACTATATCTAAGTAAACTACTCCAACTTGTAGTGCGGCCCCAATTCCGAATGCGTCATATAAATCTGACAGCCAACTGCTCCCCATATGATCATAAATATCATATGGATCAACACAGGCCACCCCAGAAATAGGTGACAATACACAAACTACAATACGTCAGTTCAATAATACACTAAGCATGAACTACGCTAACATGATTAATGAATGCAACATGACTACGAGATGCAACAAGGAGATGCGATACAAACCATTTAGATATCCAACACCTCCAACTCCGATGCCAGGGACACGCCCAAGACATCCGCAACCTGGTGGTGGCACTGCAGCACCACCCACCCCACTACTCGGACCGCAGTCTAAAACAAGTACCGGGATGCACCCAAGTACAGGTCCAAGCGCTAACCGGAACCCTGCCCGACCCTACGACGCGCCGTAGGTCTCTCCGAACTCAAGTCATTAATGTGCACATCCCTATTGGGGTGGGAAGCCCCAATAGGCGACCTAAGCGT
>JAOWBH010143129.1:0-13104 GCA_028566215.1 Silene coronaria | reverse complement strand
TCTCTCTCTCTCTCTCTCTCTCTCTATATATATATATATATATATATATATATATATATATATATATATATATAAAACTAGGTTAAAACGTTGTGGTTGCGACACGTGTCATATCCAACATTAATTACAACTAATTATTAAATACGAACATAATAAATGTTACATAAATCTTTGCAGAACATTAATTGCAGTTTAATAAATGTTATTTATTAAAATATACTAAGGGTGCGTTTGGTTAGAGAAAGGGAAAAGAAAAGAAATGTAAGGTAATAAATGGGATTCCCTTTGATTATAATATTTGTTTGGTTTCTATCTAATAAGGAATGAAAATTGAAACCCACCAAAATTGAATGCTTATTGACACCTACTATCAAATAACCACCCCCACAATTAACGTACAAACACAACCAGCGACAACTACCAAGCTATGATACTCGGACACGGCACCTAGCCGGCGTATTACGTGTCGACACGACACGATACGTAATACGACACGTGACACGCTTTCGATACGCCGGAAGTGGACACGATTCTGGTACGGCTCCAATAATTGAGAAAACTTACCTGCGTTGCTCTTGTATGTCTCGTGAAGCTGTTTAAATATTAAGATTTTGACATTCACCCAGCTCTGATTACATTGGAGTATGTCATCACTTCTAGGAGAAGGAGAAGATCTAAAAGTTCAAGTTTGCAGGAAGAGAGGAGATAGAGAGAAGAAGTGGAAGTGCGGCGGGTGAAGATGGGGTTGCAGTTTAGGTTTTTATTTTTTATGAAAAGAATGTATGGTGGGGTGATGTGTGGAAAGTTGGTGGGGACAACTGGTTGGGCGTTGGGGACATGGGCTATATTTTATTGTACATTTGTCTATCTCTCCTCAGCCTTACTTATATAATAATAAATACTATAATATAATATTGTGTACTTTTAATATATAGAAATGATACACACATAGCACATTTTCTTTATATTTCTCAAATATTATGAAATAATATGTATAAGACGTGTCGTATCCGTGTCTAAAAAAAAGTCAAGATACTTATTTGACCGTATCCCCGTGTCATTAAAATCTTAAAATCACGTGTCGGAAACTCCGATACATATCAGATACGATACTTAGCTCCCGTGTCCGAGTAACATAGCTACCAAGGGCATCGCCGTCGGCACACCACCACTACAGGCCCCACCTCTCGCCTTTTTAATCCCTTTCCTCACCCTCAAAACACCATACCAATTAACAAAACTCACAAATCAACCATCTCCACCAAAATTTGTACAAATAATCACTAATATTCAAGTAGGAAGACATGAACTTTGAGCATTTCAAATCAATAAAACACATTAATCAACTTCCCTTTCTCTAAATTTGTCTGAACTTTTGGGCGAAGGGGATAAAGGCATCGCTGGCGAGTGGCTGGACGGCAAATGCGTCGCCTTCGCGGCGGTCATTCATGCTTGTGGTGGTGGGAATGTGGGATACGGTAGGGCTGCCATATGTGGTGGTGCACGCATGTGATATTTTGTGGTACTCTAGTGGGTAAGTATGTGGTTAGGGAAAGAAAATTCGTACTCTAGGGGGTGGGGGAATGGAGTTAGAGTGATTTGGGAGTATGGGAAGGAATGGAGTAGGGAACGAAAATGGGAAAAATGTCAAAACAAACAACATCAAAGGGAATGGGGAAATTTGATTACCTTTCCCTTTCCTTTAGACCCCCACCCAAACGCCCCCTAAATATGTATGGTGACTTCGTCTAAATTTAGTAAAAAAAATATATTGAAAAAAAATCCTAAAATGCAAGTCATTATGTTTATCACGAAAAATGCTTTCAATAATTGAGTATAATTTTCACTATATTTACTGAAAATTTTGATATTCCGTATATATATATGATTTGAGTATCTCACAATACATTGCATTTTATAAGTAATAAAACACTTTGAGAAAGTTCAGAAATTAGACCAGTATATTCATCATGAAAAATATATTTGCGAGACTCATTATTTTTATTAAAGAAATAATGATAATTACTAAAAGATAAATTTTTACAATGTGAGAATGAACAAATTTAAGTGCGATAAATTTTTTATGACCAAAGGACACAATAGATTTTGAGAGGGTTCAAATAGTGTCAGAACGAGTATGTATGTACACAATACAATGTGATAACAAGTGCATTTGAATAATCACAACAAAAATAACGATTTATAAGTACAATTGTGTTAACGTTAGGACAAATGTGAACAAGAGGAAAACATATAACAGAGTATGTATTATTATAATTATTTGCAATTAATTTATATACTCACATGAAGTATTAACATTGATTATGCCTAATTCGCTCTTAATTTTAATTAAATACACCACATTTTATATGTTGTATTTCAAGTATTATGAAATTAAAACCTAAAAAAATTGTATCTAAAAAAATTAAATATATTTTATTTATAGGTAAAATGTTAAACCGTCATTATACATAATTATATTTTTTTGTTACAATTAAAATAAAAAAATATACAAACCGACCGTGCAAAGCACGGGATACAGTCTGGTATAAATCTGTATGAAATTAATGGTTTCAGAAACTGTTTGAACTCTCGTGACTGGCAATTTTTGTGTGTTTTGGTATTGTGATGAGAACAAAGGAAACAAGGGATATTTGTTTTGAAATCTGTGAAGAAATTAAATCTGACGGTCGTGGGCTGCAAGCCATATATAAACATACGAATACGTTGTTGAACCGAAAGTCTATTTCGTGATGTATGCGGTGGGGTAAATATAAATTCTAGGCCTCCTAAATAGGTCGGTCAGGTTGAGTTTGAAATAAAATTACTCACATAAATTTACAATTTAGGCAATTTCTACAAGGATTTCAAATTCAATTTAATTTGAGCGACTATAAATAATTTGCACGTTTGTATAACATAACAATCTTATTCGATTGTTTCTTAAAAATGTATGAGAATTCACAAGTATAAGACATTTAAAGATTCGGATCAAGTTAAATTAATCCATGACATTTCAGACTGTTAGTCATTTACAGGTTAAGTTTCAATTCCATTTCAGTGTGATTCATGGTGATTCAAATAACAGGTTTTTAACTTATAATCAACACATCTTTCTCGGGTTTACAATCAGGTTTCATTTCAGACATGCATGTAAGATCAAACGGGTCCAGGTCTATACTTCTCAATAAAGAAGCCTCATGTACCGCCATTCATTTAAAGGGTAGCTCAGATTTGAAACAACGGCAAGACGGCAACACACGTGAAAAACACATGCCGAGGAACACATGCCGTTTCCACCTCACACGTGAAAAACACACGCCGAGGAACACATGCTTGGAGGAAGAGAGAATCATTATATATGAAACAAAATAAGCTCATTGACAACAACATGAATTTCAGAGTTCATATTTTCCAAAGAGTTACAAGAAAAATGACTAATGTACACATTAGAGAATATCAGAAAGTCAGTAAGGGGTAATGGGGAAGGGAGCAGTGGAATAAAAAGGAGCTTACAAAGATTAAGCGAACCCCGAGCCTTGAATTTGAGCACAGGAGAAGATGTGGAACTAGCAAGAGAAGGTCACACTTCATTCCGTGATCTAATGAACCCGTATTGTTCTGAAATATCAATGCATCAAGATCACGGGAAAAAATCAAGACTAACGTGTTCCTTGTTACGAGTCACTGAGCATCTAGGGCATCTTTAACCTCAAAGAGTCAAAGCCAGTCATAATTCAATTATCTTACACCAGATGAACCAGGTAGGAAAACGGGAAGCTGGTTGGAACCAGCGTCCCTCTTGAATCGCGATTCCCGAGAAAACAATTGCTCCTGACCCCATCTTAATACCGAACTCCTATCAGACTTTGCACCGTCTTTACCTGGAATATCTAAAAGAGGCCCGCCAAAGAAAATGTTGTTTTCTCCACTGTACATCAACTTATTTGATTGTTGTTGTGGACCCTGAAAGGAAGATGATGAGACGCGAGGTTGAGGAGGTTCAGCTTGATGTTGAGGTTGGGGTTGGGGTTGGGGTTGGGGTTGGGGTTGGGGTTGGAGCTGTGGTTGAATAGCTGGCAGTGGTCTTCTACTATGACTACTTGTAACTACATTAGTGTTTCTAGTATTGGTTGAGGCCAGGACCGAGACATATCTCCCAGCTTCTTGATCCCAGACAACCGATGTTCTTTTGACATCCCTGAGAAGAGCAGTTGAAGCTGACAATAGTAGAGGATTTGCGCTACTTTCCTTTTGGGTTTTTTTCTCATCATGTACAGCAGGAAAATTAGGCGGTGGGTCAACGCCATGGATGATAGCCTTACCCCAAGGATCTGCGCTAACTGGATTTAGATGACCTGTTGCACGCGCTCGTGGTAGAGGGCTCAAAGTGACTGATTCATGGACATGGCTAGGACTGCTAAAGCTGCTCATGCTGTGGGTCCCAGTTTCATATTCATCCCGACTGCCTTGACTTGGAGCGATAGAGTTTCTCATGGATGAGATTCTAAGGTCGCCTTTCGTTTCTTTGTTTATCCCCATGTCGGTGCTCATGCTACTACGGATACTCACATTTTCACTGGAGCTATACTCTGGTTGGCGATGATTTTCAACTGGTCGCAGCACAGAAGATGAAGCCCTGGCTTTTGCTGCAGCTTTTAAGGCTTCATTGCGATCCAACTTTGCAAGCTTCCAGGCACTGACCTTGACTGGCCTTCTCGGTACCTTTATGCGTCCTGTTGCATCTGGGTCAATAGTTGATGGGATCATTCCAGGTTCGAGATGGGGGGCAACCTCGTCCTGATGCAGAAAAGGCGTTATCAAAT
Organism: Silene coronaria; assembly: GCA_028566215.1. NCBI lineage: Eukaryota > Viridiplantae > Streptophyta > Magnoliopsida > Caryophyllales > Caryophyllaceae > Silene > Silene coronaria. The sequence goes on along the minus strand of JAOWBH010143129.1, from coordinate 8,278 downwards.
CTGAATTTCAGGAAATAAGCCACTGTGTAATGATAAGATTCAGGAAATAAATGGTATGCAGCAACAAACAGATGACAAGAGTACAAGACACTTCCCCTTATTTCCTTTTTTTCATTTTCTTTACATTATTCTACATGTTATTGACGGTTTCAAATGATAATTCAGATTAGCTGATCCCAAATCAAATTGAGATTACCTACATGATTGACTACGTTTAAGGATTATGTTCCATCAGATCTAAAAATGTTCAAACTTATAAGAAAGTGTCATGCAGAAATATTTTTACATTGGGGTTAGATTTAAAATGTCAAGCCAGTCTTACGAACTGTTCACAGACTTTTAAGTTGACGCCAACAGGAAATAAGGATATAGTCTATATGTCATTGCATGAACACCATAGACTGATCTTTCTAGGCAATGCTAGCAAATAGTAGCATGTGCATCAGAAGCGAGAGAAGCCAATGAATACAATTCAAGTCTAAGTTTGGCTGCTTTAACATTTGCAGACCGAAAGAGTTCTTTTGTTAGAATGGATTGATCACCAAGGTGGATATTAAGCCACTTGGTAGTTGGCAGTCAAAAGGGACTTCCCCACTCATAACAAGTTACAAGTTTGGCTGCCCAATGATATAACTCGCCGTTCAATTTCTCATAAACGCGACTTTAACTGACAAGAGTTAAGAAAAGCTGCAATTATAGAAAGACAAAAGGTAATTACTGACGCAATTGCAAGTAGCCTAAAGCATATTACACGATTGACCATTATCACTTCCAGCCAATTAATGGCAACATCCTGCAGCAATATACTGTTCTACACTTTTACATAGGCAATACTCTAGGATTAATAATGGTAAAAGGCATCTCAGAGTAAGACAGGCTAAAAAATAAACAGTGTATTACACGGAGGGAGTAAAGCCCGCTACATTGTTTCTGTTTGACTAGAGATCTATGTAAGATTTAGAATAAAAAAATCATTATTAATTTATTACCTCTCACTTAAGGAATTTACATGTAGAGATATCACATAACCTTTGCCATTATGTAACTTAACTCGGGATAGTATAAGACATTTACTACTATATTTTATTAGATATAAAAATGGGCCAATTATTTTGGGAAGGGCTGAAAACGAAATATGGACAACATAAATGGAATGGAGGGAGATATATGAAAGATTATGTTGTGAAATAGTACCTGATAATCGACAAATACCCTTGGAGGTGTACACCATCCTCCCTTATACTGAAGACCAAGAGAACTGCCACCACTAAATCCAGTTGTTGTAGAACCGGTTGGTGAATACAACTCATTTGGTAAATCATCTTTGTCAGATGCTCCTCCTGGTGGCACCTCGCTCATAGCACGCATTGCCACAACATACTCATATGTAGTCATTCCCTAAAGCCACAACATCATGGAGCACTGTAAATAACATACAAATATAAACAACTTAATGTGGCACAAAAACCTGAGCGAATAATTTTACTTGGTAACTACCTTTCTCATCAGTATCATGTGGAAAAAGAAAAGTTCACCCAAAGGTACGCAAGCTGCCATGGAAACAACTGCACATACAGCCTGTTCGGAAAGAAAAATGAATCAATGAGTAATATTAACATGATGATTCTGAAAAGTACTAGCTCCAACTCAATTACAGTGTTCCTATTTGACTTCAATGGTCAACCAATGTCAACTTAACCTGATAAATTTTACTTCGTATCTCTAGAAGTATCAGTAGAAATTAATTGTCAAAGTTGACAAGAGTCGACCACCAAAGTCGAACCTGGACAATAAACTTGGGCTGGAGGTAGTATAGACTTTATGTTGATTTAACGTACCACCACTGTTGCAAATGGAGCACGCGAAAATCCGTTCCCTAGTCTATCAATAATTTCTGACTCCATACTTCGCTTTTTTATAAAGCACCGCACAAACACAGCAAGGCCCAGTGCTGCTTCAATAACTAGCTGAGACAGCCAAGAAGATTTGTAAGCAGCATAAAATTTTGACATGTTCCCCTGGAAAAAGGAAAACAACCTCCAAAGCCCAATACATACCCAAAGAAGACTGACAGCCATGAGAGAGATGAAGGTCATGTAGTTATTTCTCCCCACACAATTGTTAAGCCACTGCCACCAATGAGTCATATGATAAGTCAATTGAATAGGAAATGGGCAGCTGAAAAATTATTCAAGCTAAAGCGTGCCAAGACCGGGCGTTCTGAAAGCATTGATGGCCAAAGTAGTATACCCGGCAGTGATGATCAAACTCATCCACACATTTATCACAGCTTCTGCAGTGTTTGCTGAACTTCCGCACCTGGATTGCAGAGGCCATTGTATAAGAAAACATAGAGGTCACAAGCATGATTCAGCCAGAGAGACACAAACATGAAAACAAATCGAGATTGTAACCACAACTAACATTTTTTTTTTGGTGTAAAGGGTGCCGCCATAAGGGTAATTTTAATGCCGACGGGGTTTGAACCCAGGTACCACAACTAACATTACTAGAGTGCTAAGAGGCATCAGATAGTTTTTCCACTCAGACACCATTTTCACACAACTGAGATTGTTGGACGAATAAATTACATTTTTTTCTTTCAGGGACCACGTAAATCTACCTCATGGAGTCATGGAACATGATAAACACAAAGACCTACTGATAGTCACTAGCCTCTTCTTTTGAGTAGAAAGACAAATTAATTCAAGAACTCAACTCAGTTTCTTCCGTAGAGCTTCCCTTCAAGTTGATGTAACAAATTCAGGATCGTTTATGAAGATTTCAAGCTGACTTAAATCTACCAACTCACTAGAGGTTGCTTCAAAACGGAATTGATCTCTACCTCGCCCAAATACATATAAACATTCCAAAAGAGTTCAATTCCTAATTTTTGGCTACAAAGCACGAACACTTCCACAGACCACAGGTTTCAGTTCAATCAAATAAAGTACAACATTAGAGGGAGTCGAGAGAATTCATATAGAGAATAGCATTTGCGTTTAGTTTTCATCTTTATTTAATTCTTTTTACTTTCATTTGTTTAATTTTCACTTCTTTTTCATTTTCAATCTCTTCTTAGTTAAATATTTCTCCCATTTATTTATCTTTTTAGCTTTCGTTCAAAAGGGCTTTCCTTTTTATATGCCTTTTCTTCTCTTTACATTATATGTTGCTTAGTTCCCTGTCACTTCAATTAGCCGAATTAGGGTCATTTGCTTCTATTTATGGAGAATTTTTGATAGTAAGGCTAATTGTCTAAAATGGAGGGGGTATCATGGTTGCCCTTCCCTTCAATTAATCATTATTCAAACACCTGGATCAATACAACAAATCATGTTATTCGAACCCAAATTTAATGTGTGTTTTTTCATGTGTGTTTCCCGTGCAACCTAGCATGTCGAAAGGGAGGGGTAACTACATCAACCAAAAATTTTCTCACTCGTCCCAATTTCTACTAGATGGTTTTCGGCTTTTCGCTAACAGCCCTTGTAGTGACATCTTAAAACCTTTTATTAGAAACAATACCCACAAGGCCACCACACAGATTGGCAATGAGTAGTAGGATTTTGGATAATTTCAGGAGGTCAAGAAAAACGTCAATATGGATGGACAATGAGCCAGCCTAGAGCCCTTATTATCAATGATGTACCAGCTACATAACTATTTCGCTCAAATTATGGTTCAGGGAGTGTTAGACCATGACAGAACAGCAAACAGAGGTTTTGTCCATAATCAAAGAGAATATCAAGGACCAATTGCAGACATAAAAGGTTACCAAAAAACTGTAAATTTCATATATGCATGGACTTACAAGATAATTGATCATCATAAACTATGGCATATTTAAGGGAGGATGGGGCTAAGGGAAAAGATCTGAAAGCAAGATACAAGTAAATATTTTTAACATTGGCATATTTCAGTTTTTTGCCAATGAATATGAATCCATAGCCACACTAAGGAATGCGCAATATTATAGCCTTAGTCCTTAGATAGTGAAACAAAGACTCATTATTTATTGGTTCTGTATTATGATGAAAAAATCAAATGGCTCACTAAACTGGTGGGGTTTCATTTATTGCGAAGGAGACATCATCTGACGACTGACAAAATTCTCGATGCAATTTTCATTTTGGGTCATCTCAAAACAACCTATCTGTGTTAGCTGATACAAGGTTACGGTTGTGTTAATCAGCTGCCCAAACAAATGGCAAATTGTGGGAGCCCTTGAGGTAACGGGGAAATGTTGTGATTTTTAAGTCAGTCATAGCTAAATCATACGAGTAGATAACATATGAAGTTATGAACTAGAAATTCCCCATGTTACTTTGACTTTGCTGCATGTTTTCTGCAACACTCTAACATGGCAGTGATGACACAACAATCTGAACTTCATTATAGACCAGAACATAAGAAAATTCACAAATAGCCATAACCGGACATTGTGATGCCAAGTTGTGTATGGCACCGTGTCGCATCTGACACTTGCAACTGAGTCGGAATAAACACAGAAACTGGCAAAGGCCTATGATTATAATAGACATAATACCTCCGCGTTGCATAATGTACAAAATAAAGCATCTTCTCTGTTGCCTTGCTGCTCCTCCATAGGCTCTTTACGGCAATCCTCAAGGACAAACAATGCACAAAAAATTCCACCCATGCCCCTACAAGATGACGTTTTGCTTTCCGTCTGTACATAATTGTTAACATCAGGAACTTCCCTAGCAGACCCAATCTTACTCAAGTTACTTGCCATTGTTGAACTCCTGGACACTGAATATGGAGAGGAGTGACCATCTGTCCTATGCTCATTTAGCTCAACAGACACATCCTTGGCTGATGCTCCATGTTTTTCCAAGCATGGTTGACCATCAAATTTAGACATGATTCCTGGATCTGCTGGATTTATTGCAGTACACCTCACGTAAAGAATGAATACTATGAGAGCCTACACTTGCCAAATTGAAAAAAAAGAAAGAGTCAATATGACAGACCACATCAAAAGCTAGCTCTTAAGATATTAAGTTATATAGTGCGATAATTACATAAACCAACTCATGGGAAAAGGCTGCAGCACATAAATAGTTTATAAGTGTTTCTAGATAAAACTGACTTCTACATGTAATGCTGGCCAATTCTCCTAGAATATATATGGTTACATTACTTTGTTAAAGGAAAAATACACCTCTTAATGTTACACAATTACGACGACTAGGAGTGACAACTCTCTGAAAAATGGGCCTCTTCCTATATGCATATAACCCTGCTGGATTAAATAAGACGATATTCGTTTGACGAGAAAGAATGAAGTGTATAAAAAATAAAAATGAAGGAAAGAAGTTCATGACTGTGTGATCAATGACTCCACGCAAAATGTTTCAAAGTGAACAAACTCTTAAATTGCCACAACATACTAGTCTACTTGTGTGGCGATGCCATGAGCTTCTTTCTAAAATCATTTTTTTTAAGCGCGAAAAACAAGTAACGCCCTCTATCTTAGACCAAGGACTTCACGTGCCTAGCTTCCACATGACCTACCCTCGGCCTCACTGTGAAATGAGCTCCATTATGATTTATCCACATGTGAGTGTCTCACATTAATACAGGGGTGAGAGTTCACCACTTTTATAAGCCTATGAGATATTTCCCCCCCAACACCACTCATTTGAGCTCATGAAGAGGAGTTTCTCCTTGTGAATGTGCAAGCGGCTCGCCAACAAATCCTTCTTAACCCATTGACCATTATGTCATTCTAGTTGTGAGACTTTCATGGTTGGCCAAATCTATTGGTCATCTGAATGTCTTATCAAACCTTAATGTAATGCTTCAACTCCACATTAACATTTTGCTTTCACTTTATATCTTCTCCCACTCCCCCACCTCTCTCTTTTGTGTGTAAAAACTAAAAACTATATGTGCACAACTTATGTCATCTCGAAAACATCTTAGAAATAAAGCAAACCCTGCTGGTAGCTTGTAAGTAAATGACAGGCAATAACCAGAAGACAGAATAAATTACAGACCAGCAAAAAGAATTAAATTAGCATACCACTGGAGAATAAGTGGCCACTAAAGTATACTCCCATATCCGACCTCCGAGGAACGGGGCAAGGAAAACGTAGAATTCAACCACAAGCAGGCAGTATACAGTAATTGCAACAACCTAAAAAGAGAATAGATCAAGCAATTAGTAACAGTAATTGCAAATGTTAAAATACGGTGCCCGCTTAGTTTGAAGAGGCATAAGGCGCACCAAGGCTCTAAGGGGCTTAGGCGGAGGTGCACGGCTTTTCGACGAAAGTTGCCTTAATTTTTTAACATAATTTTATTTCCCAAATAAAATTTTGGGCAGCAGTACACTTTTAAAAAAAAATCATGTAAAATTTCATTATTGGGCCTGGGCCGTACCCGTATGGAAGAGAGAGAATCCACTTCATAAGTCCAAGGAGGTTCCACTCTAAGACCAATTGGCAATAGAGGGAGTAGCCCCTTAGCTTATATAATGGTAAACTCTCTCGTCTTTTATCAATGTGGGGCTCTCACAAGTGGGTTAATATGGGATTCTTCACATTTCATGTTGACTAACATCTAAAGGAGTAAAATTTAGGAATAATGGGGAAAAGAACAGGCATATTTAAAGATTTAGACGTACTAATAAACCTTGTTAAGTGAGCCTTGTCTAAAAGGTGCACCTAAAGTGCAGCAATGTATTTTGGATAGTGCCTCATCCAAGACACGCCATAGGCGCATTAGAGGCGCGCCTTTTCAAACTAAGGCTATCCATGGCCTCAAAGTCTCTAAATAGCCAAAGGAACAATTAATTAGTTTATATTTAAGATTTTACAACTTAAAAAGCTACATTGATAATCTCCTAACCCTTTCTTCGGATAAGGGCATTTGGATGGAATGGATTTGGAGGGAGGATATTTCCATAGTTTGGATAGCAAAATGGGGGTGGAGATTTGAAGGGGGAGGGGGCAAATGAATCCCTCCATTGCCCTCTCCACGGCAAATTATTTCCTCTTCAACAAACTGACAAAGTAAAGATTTAGAGGAAAACACAATTCCCTTCATTTTTTGTATCCAACAAGGCCTTGATCTCTTCAACCACCACCCAACTCTCGCACGCACTCTTTCTCTCAATACATATCAAAAGACTAGGGCAGTAACACAATGACATGGTTAGTTGCTTAGCTTTCACACATAAATGCCGATCTTAAAACACTCAGACTCTCCCTTATGTTACTTTGACACAGGTCCAGGTGTGGGCGTTGAACACTGAAGCACAAGCATTCTACATTAAAACCGCCATCATCATAACTGTTAGGAATACTAAAATATACTCAAGATCCCATAATATCATATCCTAGGCATAATATATGTTAATAGTTATTTTGCATATCAAATTGTATATTTTGTATATCTTTTATTTGCTTTCCAATTATTGTATCATACGGCTGCTTGTAGTCCTAGGGTATAGATTTGCCTTCTCTTAGTTTGTATATAAGTCATTCTACGTTGATTTATTTATGTAATTCTTAATAATAATATAAAACCTTTCCCATATTTCTCTTTATATTCTATCATGGTATCAGAGCCTCGTGCTCTTGATAAAGGTTAAATTTCCGCCACCACCCACTTGGCTACCACTGACCACAGTCACCACATCAAACATCGAACCAGTACCTTAAACCCGACAGCGTCTGCGGATGTACTGAAACCACTGCCATTAATACAACACCCAACTTGCCCTCGGGAAATCTAAAATCTAATGAACCTGTACCTCCTAGGCCTTTAATTCTCACCACCCTCAATTGCTCATACATGGCAACAACCCAAATTGTCATGAACCATCTCACCAAACCCATTTTTATTATAAAAAAAAATAATTAAAAAAAAAAAACTCAAACAAATTTTACTCCATACCGTTTCCTCCTGTTCTACCACATAAACCCCCCTTTAATTTGCCCTTAGTCCCATAAACCTATTTCCCTTAAGAGTTTTCTACCATGCATAACCACTTAACCAGTCTTCTTCTCCCGCCCGTATGCATCAGCCGGTTTCATCATGGCTCATCCATCTGGCGCACACTACCTTCCATGGCTATACTCAATTGCTCATCACTCTCTTCTTATGCTATTTTTCAAGATCGGACTTTCCGTTCCGCCGTCCGTCTTGCGGGAGCGTGTTAGGAATATTAAAATATACTCAAGATCCCATAATATCATATCCTAGGCATAATATATGTTAATAGTTATTTTGCATATCAAATTGT
>JAOWBH010143128.1:0-21924 GCA_028566215.1 Silene coronaria | reverse complement strand
ACCATGTGCAAATTGACAAAGTTCAGGGGTACCACGCGAATTATCCGAAAATTAATTAAGTTTTAGTTAGATTCGTATATTCTTTGTTGGGTTAATGGGTAGTTCGACGAATTAATAAGTAATTGAAGACATTATCATGTAAGTTGAATGGTAAATAAATGATTTAATAGATCAATTAAGAAACTTACATATCAAGCAATAAACAAGGTCATGACATAGACTAATGGATAGAGTTCAGGGGTACACCATAAAATTTCAAAAATGTAGGGTACACCATAGAAAACCGAAAATCTCGAGGGTACACTGTAGAATATCCCATATTAATATTAATAATTAATCTTGTGTAAAACATTTCAAATCACGAGGAATTTATGAGTGTAAAAATTGTTATCAAGAATTCCGTTTTACAAAATATACTCGTGTGATATATGAGTACTCCGTATTAGTGATGGTATTATTAATGTTGTTTTTGGTGAAATTTTGAGGAATTATAATAATTTAATTTAATTCAGTTCAGCTTTATTAAGTTCATTTTTTTATATTTTCAGAAAATCTAATTATTCAAGTAAAGAAATATTATTATCCCCAAGTTTTGCAATTTTACAATCGGGGATGTAGTTAATTACTCCCATAATTTTATGTACTACGTGCAAATCAATATCATAAGTTTCACTTGTAACAAGTTCGCCCATAAGTTTTCAATCATGTGCAATTAAACACAAATCAAATTTTCTACCATTTGTTTCTAACTAAAACCTATAAATTTGTATTATAAAAATCATTTTAAAAATAACTATCAAAAGCTAAATACAACATCAATTGCATGAAAATTTTTAAACAAATTTAATAAAAAGAAAATTTTGTTCATGTAAGCTTCCATTGTAACTTCACTAAAAATTCTCATATTATGAATATTTTTTCACTAAAATAAAATAAAAAAAAATTTAAACATTCTTTCTTATAATTAGGAATTTTAGGATTAATATTTGATAAATAATTTTGACTTTCAATAATAGTAATTAATTTAGTAAATTTCATTTTTAAAATTAGATACTCCGTATGTTGTTACTTACATTAATAGAAATTATGAGGCCAATTTGCTACATTTATAAGTCAAATGGCTTAATTATACATTTATACAATTATACATAGTACATTAGTACTTATCAAACTTATGACAGTAATTTGCTATATTCCCCATTTTCCAGTTGGATCTCGAGACACGAAAATAGAACAGAGAATCACGAATAGACCCAGTTGATCAAAGGGTATAGTCCATTAGCCCGCATCATATTGAACTTTGCTTAAATTTGTAGCCTCCCTTCGAGTCTTTGAAACAACTGCAAAGGAACAACAATGGCGACTGAACTTGAAGAACTCATCGACTTTCTTTCATCCCCTTCTCCTCCCGTATGTATCTTTCTCTTTACTTCTTTAATTTAATTTATCCAATATTATTCACTAAAAGAGTATTAATTAAAATTGGGGATTTAAGGGTTAATTAATTACTCAAGTAATTTACAAATCTCAAATATTGAATTTGATTGGTTTTTGATATTTTTTAATGGGTTTATTTTATTATTTTCAAATGCAATGTTGTTTTCACAGATTAAGTGTATTTGATTTGATATAGTTTAGATGGGTCTATTATCCGGGGCGAAGCTAGAAATGAAATTTTGCGTAGCAAACTTTCTTCTTGTAGTTAAATATCTTTGCTAAGACCTGATTTTCAGAGATTTTCGGGTAGTAGAAATCGATAATTTTAACTATTTTTCTGGGATTTGGGGTAAGCCAATGCGCAATGCTACCTCTTGCTACTATATAAAGTTGCTCTCTCCCCCCACACCTATCTGCAATGATGGAGTTTTGAGGTTGATTGAATGTCGCCTTTGTAGGGTGTTCACTAATCGGGCGACAGTGTGACATGGTACCTTAAGTGAATTACGATTCCACAGGGAGAGTTGAAGCTCTTGGAAATATGATTTTTGTGATTTTTTGTTCGCTATGTTATTGAGACACGTTTAAAAGTATCTGTCATGGCTGCATGTTTAAATGTCGACCTTGCCTATTGTATGAAAAAACTGTCATGTTGTTGGCTTAATGAAGTTCTCAAGCGTCATTTTCATGTTTGACTTTTTGAGTGCCGGGTGTCAGATATAGAGTCGGAGTAACATAGTTTGTTAGTGCAATGTTTATCGTACTGGTGTAGTGTGCCACTACCCTTCTCTCAGTTCACTATAGATGGTTGAGAATATACTTTGTATCATCTTCTGCAAATTTCAAGGGGGATTTGACATATGAGTACATCACGGCTTCATAATAATCCTCTTGTTCTGGAGGGCTCTCTTGAAGATGTGTTAATAAGGTTGGATAATAAGTTGTCAAAATTCAACAGTTATACTTTCTTGGCTTCTTTGCGCTTTATAGTGTCATCATTCATATTTGGCAGTGTGGTTTAGTGAATATTGCCTATGTTCGTGAACCTCTGCTGTTGATTTCTTGCAACGAGTTCTTCTTGGAAGATGTTTGGAACTTTGTACAGTCGTAAAGCCCTTGAAACTTTTTTTATTGTTAAATGGTTTAGAGTTTAGAACTTCCACAAAAAACATGACATGATTAGCATGTTTGATAAGTCAATACAAAAGGTTTCTTGGTACCAGTCAATTGTCAAATGTGGCCATGGTTATTCTTGCTTAGTTAGTGCTGTTTTTGGGTATTCTGTTAGTGTTGTATGGCTGATTTATTTTCTATATAATGCATTCAGGTGAAGAGGGCAGCAGTAGACATTGTTCGTGGATTGACTGGGTCTGAAGACGGCATGCAATCCCTAGCTAAATATTCCAAAATCCTGCTGACTAAACTATCTCGTCTTTTAGGCGATCCCAAGGTGAATTAAACTCTTCTATTTTATCTCTTCATCTTTATTTTGTTGCCGCTTCTCACAAAATTTTAGTAGCTTGTTTGCTTAATGCTTGTCTATTAAACTGCTATCACCATCATGACATGTATAAGTCCTGGCAGCTTGAGGCAATTAGGAATATTGAAATATAAACTCCTCTTTTCATATTTTCTTGTCCTTCACTTCCCAAAAAGCATTTCCTTAATTCCTATGTTGTATCAATTTGGTATTACCATCATAACATTACAAGTCCTAAAACAGAGAAGCGGGCACTTGGGAAAAACTATAATTGAAATATTGAACTAATGGCAGAAGTTCAAGCATTGCTGCAACACTTTCCTCTGGATTTTTGAGCTTACATAGATGTTGCAGAGTACATTCGGTCTATTTATTCTGCTGTTTTTGGGTGCCTTATACTTTTAAAACACTAGTAAAATAGAAAAATCTGATAAACCTTTTAGTAAGGTATGGTCGTTGAGCATACCGTGATTAGTCTTCACTTAGGTGTAGCGTATTTTGACTTCAAGTGTTGAATGCGATAGGGTGTCGGAGTGTTAGACATAGTTGTTTTGCAAAAAAGTTTTTTGTTTCTTTTGGCTGAAAATGAAGTGTCGAAGTGCGGTGTTTGGACATGCGACACACAACATTTAAAAGTAAATAGTCGAGATCGCATTGGCCTATAACATAAAAGATAGAAAAGAAATGCTAGGGAAACAGTAGCAAAATATATCCAGCAATCCTTTAATCTATTTTGCATATACAAAATACTAAATGTCATACAGAAGGAAACTTTAGAAAGTGTGTTTATGTAGATCATGGTTTTGCAAAGAGACTGAGGGATACTGATTGTTCATTCGTTTGTTGTCAATGCTCTTATGAGTCTTATTTGTATCTCTTGATTGTACCTTCTGCAGGAAGTATCAGAACCTGCAGCAGAGTCTCTTATAAATTTGTCCCAGAATTCAGATCTAGCAGGGGAGATGATTTCTTTAGGACTGGTCAAGACTGCTATGGAAATGTTATACAAGCCAGAGTCTCTAATCAAGAGATTGCTGGTTATGCTTTTGGTTAACCTCACTCAGCTTGACGCTGGTATTTCTTCCTTACTGCAGGTGCTTTGAGTAAATTCTGCCTGTTGTTAACTTGTCTTCTGGTGTTTCTGTATCACACTATCACCTCTTATTTTTCAAACGTAGAGCAGATATGTGTCCTTGCCGATGTTTCTTGTTTCTTATTGTAAGTCCAAATTTTAACCCGACTGTATTAGAGGCGAGCCTTTTTGTTATGCATGGCTATGCTTCTATGAGGAGGTTGTATTGATTTTCGCTGACTTCTGGTAGTGGAAAGTTGGATAATGTCACGAGGTTTTATTATTTGTTACATTTTCAAGCAGTGTTATGTGTGTGCGGATCCTCATGTTCGAAATTTATCGTTGCTTTTAGATTGAGGATGAGAAAATGCACGGGCTTTACGTTATGAAGCTTGTGAGGTCGTTTTGTAGAACACCTGATGAGAGACAAGGTATACATTTGCTCTTGTTTTCTTGTACTATGGCTTTCTTCATACTACTTCTTATAACCTTTAACCTGCATTGCTATATTTTAGGTGATCCGTTTGAGCACGTTGGTTCTATTCTTACCAACATCTCGAAGAAAGAAGCAGGAAGGGAGGTTTTGTTGGACCCCAAACGTGGCCTTCTAAAGCAGATAATTATGCAATTTGATTCACCAAGTCCATTGCGGAAAAGGGGGGTACGTAGTTGAAATTTGCTGATATGACTTGATGAACTATTGTGGTGATGGATACTGTATTTCGCCATGTATTCACTTGATTTGCCGGTGTGCCCAAAGTTAAAAGTACATTTTCTTTCTTTGTCGCTTTATAAGTACTAAAGAAGGCACGTAGTCCAATTTGCTAATAATTTGCTGTAACTTAGTCGTGCCTGCCTTGTCGTACATAAAAATATTGGTGTCGTAGCCTTGTAGGTATTCATATATGTGGTTCATGATGTGCTCAGCATGCCTAACAAAAAGGCTTCCTTCTCTTACTACTTCCATCCAAAACTTATCTGTCTACATTTGACTATGGTGGTCAAAACCATTTAAACCTGTATATTACTCACGCACTTCAGTTTGGTTGCGTGTCACATATCCAACACTTGGAGTGTCCGTTGCACATGACACTTCATTTTAGACCGAAAGATTAAAATCTTCATGAAAAAAAAAAAAAAAACGTATCCGACACTCTGACACAGTGTCATGTCCTACACTTGCAGCTAAGTCGAGTAACATAGGTTTAATCTTTGGCCATTAATTTCTCCAGATGTGATAAAATATACTCCGTACAGTGTAAACTTTGTCTTGATGATTTATCAAAACCACAAATTTCATACCATAATTTAAAAAAGGTTATGGCTAATGTATATTATGAGATTTTTTTTTGCCGAAGTTGTTTTCGTTTGACCTCTATAGTCAAATACTCAAATGGCTAAGATAAATGGGATGGTGGGAGTATTTGGTAATATTTCTTGAAGCTTGGCATTGATTTGGATTGTAACCTCTTGGTTTCCAGGTTGCTGGAACTATTCGTAATTGCTGCTTTGATGCTGAAACTAAGTTGCCTAACTTGCTTTTAACATCAGAGTTTTTGTGGCCTGCTCTACTTTTGCCAGTAGCTGGAAACAAGGTACGGAATATTCAATTTCTGCCAGTATTACCAATAAATTTTAAAAATAAAATCTGCTGGTATATTCTATGAGACTTCGGACAATTATGCTATACATTCCTCTATTGTATGTTTTGGAGTTGACTTGCCTAGAGCAAAAAAACTTATTCCGCAAATGGGGTATTTGGTTTGGGTTTCGCATCTGCTTCAAGTGTTTTGTGTTATTGTACTGTAATTTATGTATGGTTATGATTTATTTTTCATGCCATTTACTCCAGATCTACAGTCAGGAAGACACATCCAAAATGCCTAGTGAACTTGCAAGTGCTTTATCGATTGAACGTGAACCGGTTACTGATACGGAGGTTCGCATACAAGCAATTGAAGCAATTTACCTGATTGTATTACAGGTAAAATTCCTAATATAACCAGAATGATTTGTTTCAATTATCCTCCTGGAAGTGTCTACTACAAGAGAGTATTTTTCGCTAACGAACAACACAGACTGATGTCGTGAATGCTTTGACACTAAAAGATAGACCTTATCAGACTGGTTCAAATAAATTTCTGATTAAAATTTGTAGTCTCTCAGTAATATGTAGATTATGAAACATTTAGCTATTATATGTACGAATCTTTTATTATAATGGATTAATGGTGTTGTAGGAGGCTGGTAGAAGAGCGTTTTGGTCAATAAATGGTCCACGGATACTGCAGCTTGGGTATGCAGATGAAGAAGATCCTAAAGTTATGGAAGCCTATGAACGAGCTGGCGCACTGGTATTCTGCTTTCTTCTTGAATTCTTCTTCTTCTTCCTTCTTTTTCTTTTGTAACACAATTTAACAAGTCTTCCATGGTATTTTCAGTTGGTAGAAAGCAGTGGTGTAGAATGAGATGTTAGCAACATCAACATTATTAGATTCAGCTCAGCAGACAGCGATACAGTGCCTTGTCTTCAGAAGGATGATCTCTGCAACACTGTTATAGTAGTTACCTTTCGTCATGGTAAATTTGAGGTTGTGGCCTTGACTTCACGTATTCGAGGTTTGAATTATGGAAGATTGGTTGTATTTTGGTGCTATATTTGTGTAGTACAGTATTTCCAAATACCATGTACAAATGATGCTATTCCGGTTTGGTTCATTATACCTTGAGTCAAACCATCTTTTTTCAATATACCAAATGTTTGTGCTAATTAGAATAACCCGCACTCGCGGTCGATTTTGGAAGGGTCCATAGTTTCCGTTGAACCTTCACCTTCATTTTCATCGTAACCTAAATCGGTCACTACATACTAGATGGCACCGGTCTAGCGATCCTCTCCTTGAACCACAAAAGCATGGCCAACAATTTCTTCAAGAAAACTGGAGGAAAACTTCCTTTGATTTCAAAAGAATAATGAGTTTTTTTTGAAAGACTAATTCATGAATTAATCTCTGTAACGATTTTACACTAAATTATCGTAAAGAAAACTGGAGGAAAACTTGCTTTGATTTCAAGATAATCAAATTTGCCGCTGAATAAATGGCGCTAATAATTTCAAAACTATTTCCCGCCAAAATTCCATCATCAAATAAACACAAATACTTCATTATTTCAACCCCCATTTCATCTTCATCTCAATTTCAATCTCACATTTTATCATCAAATGGACATCACTGAAGTCGCCAAAAAACTCGGCCTCGCCGACAATAAACCCGTCATCCGAAAAGCAGCCGAGTTTCGCCGTCTTTCCGATGTCAAATTCGACTCTTCCGCCATCGGCCTCGTAATTAATTATTCTTCCCCCTTTCCGGTTCTTCATCAAATCACCCAATTTTTTTAAATTGTTTCTGATTTGTTTTACTGTTTTCAGGGTGAGATTTGTAAGGCGATCATTTGCTTAGAAATCGCCGCTAACAAGTAAGTTCATCTCAATTTTAACCTTATTTTTTTTAATGGTTGAGTTAAAGATCAATTCAATTGATTTGGGGATTTGTTGAATTTGTGGTGTGTATAGATATGAGGTTATATTTGATCGACAAAGTGCGATACGATTGAGCGGGATGTCGGAAAAAGCGTATACAAGATCATTCAATTCCTTGATAAACATCCTTGATGTCAAGTGGGTTATCTTCTTCTTGTGTTTTTAGGTTTGTTTCGATTGCGATTTTTGAGTGAATGAAGTGTTGATTGGAGTTTTGTGTATTGTAGGAATAATTTGGATATTAGAGAATTGGCGATTCAATTCGGATGTGTTAGGATCATTCCAATTGTGAGAAAAGGATTGAAACTGTAAGTATTCACTTTACTGAAATTGTGATTATTAATCTATGTTTTGTTTTTGAATTGGTGTCTGTGTGTTGAATTGCCCGTCTAGTGTTTGTCGAATTACCTCAGTGAAAGGTTTTGTTGATTCAAGTATTTGTGATGTCTTAATACATCGTTTGTTTACCTTTGATTAAAATACCTGCCACAAAGAATGAGAAAGGTAAACAAATGATTGGGATAAAGAGAGTAATGTTTTGGTGTACATGGTTGTGCACTCGTACTAGGATGTGTCTGAATATTTGGGGGACGGGCACCCTTGTAGCTATCATTTAGAGCGCGTATTAATATGATACTTGAAGGGTAGGGGAGGGGATGGAGAGAAGGGAAATGGCTGATTTGGAGAATGGGAAATGTTGTTTTTCTTCCAAATCTTTCCTATGTTTGTTGAATTACCTGAATGAAAGGTTTTGTTGATTCAAGTATTTGTTGTGTCGTATGATGTCTTGTTCGACACGATTGTAGACTTATACAAGGGTGTGTTGTGTGTAAATAATGAGGACTGACACCTATGTTCTTCATTTTCTTTGATTTATAGCTAACATTTGCTGTCTTGTATGGGTAGGATATTCGGAGGGAAGGGGAGGGGATAGAGAGAATGGAAATAGAGGGCTTGGGGAAGGGAGGAATGTTGTTTTTCTTCTGATCACTCCAACGTTAACGGGCTTTGATTTGACTTAGAGGTAGGAAAATGCACCCAAAATGCTAACAAACATGTTAAACCCCACCCGGCACTCTCCCTTTCTTTCCAAATCGATCTATCCAAACAATGGGTCATTCAGACGGTGGTATTTACTTTATCTTTGTATAGATTATTGCTTATTCCATTGTGTAAGTGAAAACCTTGTTGAAAGTGTAAGAATGCAGCGATTGAGAGTCTAATTAGATGTTGTATTGCTTACAGTTACAAAGAGAGGTTCTTCGCTTCTCTTCCGGCTAGCAGGCGTGCTAGCACTGATTTCAGTCGACCTGTGTTTCTCGGTGTAGCATTTTATTTATGTGCCAAAAAGCACAAGGTACATGCTCCTAAATTTTTTTATCCAATCTTAAGCATGTAATATGTATAGATTTACTATGTAATTATGGTTCCTTTTTATGTGATTGATCCCTGTTTTGTTCTTACAGCTTAAGGCCGACAAAATAAAGTTGATTGAACTTTGTGGGGCTTCAGAAGCTGAATTTTCCAGTGTAAGCAATTGCTGATCCATACTAAAGGGATTCATTCCTTGTTTACCTCCAGCAGATAGTTTTTTTCTGTCTAGCGCAATGTGTAACTAACGGAGATTCATATGTAGGTTTCTAATTCGATGAAGGACCTCTGCCACGATGTTTTTGGAGTACTGAATGAAAAGAAAGATCCCAAAGAAGTGAAAGGGAACAGAGGTAACAATTGTCCTCAAACTTGTAGTTTTGTATTTGTAGACTGAAAAGAAAGATTCTTATGATGGTATTTTATAATTGCAGAACTATTGGATGTTTTTCCTGAGAAAAGGGGTTACGAAGATGGTGGATACATGTCAGATGAAGAAAAAGAGGTACTTTCCCTTGTGTTATTATACTAAAATAACCCTTAGATTGGTTTGATCTTTGATTTTCATTGTGAGCAATATATACCACTAAATAACCCTTGATGTCTTGGTCTAGAGGCAAAGACTAAAAGTCTGTGGATAATAGGTAGCTGATTCAAATTCCCCTCCCCTTGTACTATACTGGCAATCTTCATTGTCAACGTTGTCTGTCGTTTAGGTATTGCTTAGATTAGTAATTTTTGGCATGGACCTTTGTCCTACATTCTAAATTACAAGGATAGACTGTAACTAATTCATATCACCTGGTGACATTTTACTTAGGATCCAACTTGTCTTCTACGATTTATCATTTACTGCTTTTGAGTTCAGAGGAGCACGTTCTTATGATCCCAACAAAATTTCTCAAGCTGACTAGCTTCAGTTTGCACCTCACTTATCTTTCACTTAAAACGTAATGTACAATGAGGAAGAACTCTGAAGCAGTGATGCCAATGCGATTGATCCTATATACACCATCATTTAAGTGGATAAGTCCTGTTGATTTAGCAATTCGGTGTGACCTCAGTTTTCAAACACAAAGTTCCATGATATAACCTGGTATTTAAAGATTGGTATGCTAATGTGCTGCTTTGTTTGCAATGGTGGATTTTGTAGTCGTGTGTCACGGGAAGAGCTATGATTCCTTTTGTTAGTTCATATTCATTTTAGTTCATAATTATCGCTTGTGCCTTATTGTTTCAACGCTTGATCAGCAAACATTTCAATCTGACGTTAAGGAACATTAGCCACGTTAATTTGTGCTTCATGATCCGCCAATGTGTGCTCATGGTCTCTTAAGCTTATCCTGAAAGTTCCAAAGAAAAGTTGGGGCAAGTAAGACAATGATAGAATAACACCTCTGTGCTAACATTTTGTGCAGTCTTCACACTATAAGAAACGCAAACAAATGGAGAAGCATGCTTACGAAGGCTGGAAATCGAATGTGATATCATCAATCGAGAAGGACAAAGATAAGAATGGTATGCTTATTGATGCTAGCATGGGTAATTTGGTTCCTAAAAAATGTCATTTATGTTCCTAATAGTTAAGGCATTTTCTTTTTCAGTTGCTACCAAGCGAACTAAGCAAGCAAAGTTGAGCTTTCCTACAGTCACCAGCAAACGCGATTCGCAGGATTTATTCACATAAGACATAGGTACATTCTTGTCTATCCACCAAAAATTTTGGAATCAAATTGATTCAGCAACACCAAAAATATTTATGTAAGACCGTTTTACATAATTATTATTGTAAAACCTTAGGTTCTTCTTTGACCAAAATACCCCTATTAAAAATGGAATTATAATTTGTAGTATGGGGAATAGGGTCTTTATTAGATACTTTTGCAGTTTTGCAATATCTTGGTGTAAAACTGTGTTCCAAGAGATTTCCTGCAAATGGTGTTTATGTAAACATGACTGACATGAGTTTCAGCGACAACTGTTTCACCTGTAAAATTGAATACAGTATTATTTTTCATTCTAATGTTTTTGTATAGTTTTAGATAAGGTATTGCTTCTGTAAAACTCAGATTGACTTCAAATTGCATGTGCTAAATTCTTGAATGCAGACAAATAATTTACACAAATTCTGGTTTTAGACGGCTCTTTTGATCTAAAATAATAAGACGAGATTTTATGATCATTTTATGGTCAAATGTAACAACAATGGTCCAACCACTGTTTAAGCTTGGTAACTTGTAACTTGTTTTCCAGAAATGATCACGTTTACTGTCAAATGGTTACAAAACTTCGTCTTATTGTTTTAGACTAAAATGGCCAACTCAATAATTTACGTCTAATTAGTGGCAGGCATTAGTTATTACTAATTAGTGGCCTAATCATTAGGATAAACTCCATGTCATTTTGGGAATGAATCCACTTTAACAAAGAGGAATAACAGGTGCATCTCAGATCTCACATTTCATCTGAGATAAGCATGTTTATGTTACATAATACCTGGCAGAATGTAAATCTGGGAATGTTCAGGTTTGAATAATTTATTTTACTGATGCATATAGCATCAAAGATAAATACAAGTAGATGTTAAAATTATGCTATGGAATTTCTTATACTTTTGGGTACAAGATTCGTATTATGTTTTCTTTTTGAGTGGTAGAATATATTTTCGAGGGGCGTTAGTAGTCATATTTCTGAAGTTTGTTACTTGTTAATGTGTTACGACCATTTCTTATATGGTACCCCAAAAATCTTTTCTTTGGTTAGACACTTTTTTTATGTAAGGATGATAATTAAACATTGTTTTCGTGAAGCTAATAAGATTGTTGACTTTATGGCTTCTATTAGACATGAATGTCCAACTCTTTCGAGGTGGTTTGAAAGTCGGTGACTTTAACTTACCTTACTCATTCGAAAGAATGCGATAGGTTAATCCTACTAGGATCAATCTAGTTTTCTTATCTAATAAAAAAAATAAAAAATATTGTAGTCTTCATTAAAAAAAATAAAAAACTTGCATAACTGCATAAGTATGAGGTTTCATTTTAGGTTATATTCATAGTATAGTTTATAACATTGTTGTACTTCTATATCTCCTCAAAACGCTAGATTTTTTTTATTTATATTTTTGGAAGGTTAAATTGCTACCCACTTTATTATAGGGCAATGATAACGCCACTACTAATTTTACTAATGTTACTCAAATACAAGCTAATTTTGCGAATAACCTATTCACTCTCTCATAGATTAAGTGACATTAGTAAAAAATTGTTGTGTCATTTCATTACCCTTATTATAGGTGAGTTAATGAAAAGTTATTTACTACTACTATGTCTAATGATACAACCCGAATTGTCTAAAGGTTGATGTTTACATGAAAGTTTGAGACTATAGTATCTTGTGGAATAGTATATGTAAGAATTATATTTTCTTTAGCTTGTGCTTCATGCAAAATTTTGAACATGACTTGTTCGGAATTGCTCCCTCTTCTACGTTTTCTTAACATACTCCGACAAATCACAACATTATTATGTTAGCCTAATGGTATCATTTCCAACTATCAAAACAAGTTAAACGTCGTACTCTCTCCTTTTGATCACTTATTTATCTATTCTATATCTGAGTGTCTAATTAATACACTTCTTAAGACTTGATTTTTACATTCTATATTCAAAACCGTTAACCAACTAAATTCAAATAAGGACAAAAGACCATCCTCCAAAGTCTAAATCCATTAACAAATCCATTTTGGTCATTATCAAACTAATCCATAGTTATTATAAGTCGGCAAATAAAACATCTAGATACGTAAGCAACCACACCATCTTCAACAATCAACATCATAGACCATTCAAATTCCAAAGGCCAATCAATATTCTATATATACAAATTTAAATATTAATATTAATTAATAAAAAAATCTCATTCAAACAAATCAAGCCCACAAATAAATACTTGCTCACTTTATTAATTAATATAACAACCAAACCTTAACATTAGTTACCAAAATTGACCCTCTCTTGTTGAATATTCCACCCCTTTTTTGTACCTTCATACTACTCCATCAATTCACACTTTCCACAAACATTACACAAACCTTCAAACTATCAATCACCCAAATTAAAATCGACATTCTTGAAATCGCTACTCCTTATATCAGAGTTTTTGAGATTCGACATTCTAGTAAGTCTGAAAAACAAATCAAAATCAATCATTTTCCGATTCAATGTCATAATCTAAAATGAGAAAACCAACTCAAAATCTAATATTTATGAACATCTCAACCACTAAACTATCTCTGTTATCTAGTCCCATCATTACTAGGAGTACTACAATTATATAAAACCCTAAAATATTTTCAACCAGCTAATATTAATAATATAGTATATATATAATTTTATTATTATTACTACATTGATCTATTTTTTCATATATATATATATATATGCTATATTAATTAAAAAAATTAAACTTCTCTCTCTTGACTTTCCCCTCTTTCTCTCTCTCATAATTATTCCCCTTTTGCCCTCCAAAGTCCAAACCTCTACTCCCCAAAAAAATCATCTGATCCAGCTTCAAATTTTCCTACTTTATATGGTTTTTCCACTTTCTGGGTCTAGATTAGATCACCCAATTAGATTCTATATTAAATTTTTCTAATTTAATTTTTATTGGGTTGATTTAATTTAATTTATCATATTTGGGGTCATGTAATTTAATTAGGGTTGATTTTAATTTTATGGTGTGGAGGGCAATATCAATTATAATTAAATAATTATCATAAATTATTTTTGAATTTGAAAAAAAAATGGTGTCAGATGAAATTCTGGGCACATTTGCACCAATATTTGTATATTGGGCATATTCTGGGATTTATATAATGTTGGGTTCACTTGATAATTATCGTTTACATTCAAGAAAAGATGAAGATGAAAAGAATTTGGTCTCTAAATCTACTGTTGTTAAGGGTGTTCTTCTTCAACAATCTGTTCAAGCTGTTGTTGCTATTATCCTTTTTGCAGTATGTTCTTCAATTCTGTTTTTTTTTTTTTGTTCAATTTTGTTGTTAATTTAATTGTTTGAGTTTAATTTGATCTGAGTATTGATTAGTTTGGTTGAATGTTGAGTTGTTAGATTGATTTTGTTTTTAGTTGTTGACGGTCACAAGTTATGACGACACTGACAATCGATTTAAATAATGTTGAAAAGGAAAGGAGGTTGTGAGACGTCTTAACTTATGACGGTCACAATCAGACTTCCTGTTTTATTCATATAGACATTATAGAGTGTTGATTATGAGCTAAGAATTTGTAGAAGTTAGGGTAGTGAGATGAGAAAGATACAATCTTTTTGCTAGATTGAATGTTTTAGCTAAAAATTGGTGTGGGAATTAAGAATTTGGAGATATGTAGGTGAACTGTAATGTTTTCTCCAGCTGTGGTCGATTCCCGGTTAGATTGAATTACATGAATTAAGAAAGTGTGTGAAATGATTAACACTTATTAATGACGGTGTCTTAGAAAGGTCTGTAGCTTAAAATTGCTGTGGAAATTAAGAATTTGGAAATATGTAGGTGAACTGTTGTGTTTTCTTCAGCCATAGTCGATTTGCAGTTAGATTGAATTATGAATTAAGAAAGTATGTGAAATGATTGACACTGGGTATTAGTGATGTTGTCTACGAAAGGGGTCTTGACTTTTGAAAGGAGCATGCCGGGAAAAGTCGATTGTAGAATGTTGCTCAATCTAGAAGGGTATTATTTCAAGTTACGATTTGATGAATGATATGACTCAGGAAATGTCCCTTAGCTGCAGTTGGTTGAGTGGAATTATATTGTCGTTGACTAGGGAAAAGGTTGTTTACCAAGGACACTATAGGAAAGCCACTAGTTGTCGCTTATAAATTTCATGGCTCGCTTGGAATGAAAGTAATTGTTAGTGAGGCAGGCAATAAATATCAAAATAAGGGAAAATTGTGGATGTAATGCATCAATTTCCTCGTTAAGGGGATTATAGTTTCCCACCTCTCCTCTAGGGTAATGCATTACTCCGAATGGGATGATAGTAAACCCCCTCTCTCTTCACCATCGACACTTCCTTGCTATTCTTCCTTCATGCTGGGCTCTATCACTTCAATACGGAGTAATAGTTACTGTTATTTCATTTGAACCCTTGAGGTTAAGCCACGCCTGACGCCACTGAAGAATGTTGTTCGAACCTGCACAATCTACTGTCTTTCCTTGTGGAAGTCT
Organism: Silene coronaria; assembly: GCA_028566215.1. NCBI lineage: Eukaryota > Viridiplantae > Streptophyta > Magnoliopsida > Caryophyllales > Caryophyllaceae > Silene > Silene coronaria. The sequence goes on along the minus strand of JAOWBH010143128.1, from coordinate 6,776 downwards.
TCTAGGATTAAAATCTGTCAATAGATACAAGGTGCAAGTGGGAAACTATTATGAAGTTGACATGTTTGAATGGCATGAGGACTTTGAATATTCTTGTAAGGTCATACATATGTTATAGATATTAGGTGCAGATATGAAATTTCTAAGAAGTTGACATGTTGAAGAGATTGAGGACTTTGGGGAATGAGGTGTGGCTGTGTGGGTGACGTGTGTTTGGATATAATTCCTCCAAATCTTTCATATGGTGGAGGGATTTTGATGTGTCTTGGAGAAGGGGAAATGAATCCCTCCCTCCCCCTCCATTTCCTCCACCGTCATTTGCTAACCGAACTCCCTCCCCTTCCTTTCCCTCCAAATCCCTAATCCAAACAACGCTAAAGGTCATGCATTTCTCTCCCCAGACATGTAAAGGTTCAAAATTTGAAAGGAACCACACAAGTTCATTTCATTGTGGCCTCTCTCCTTCAACATCACAGAGACTATTCAGAAAAGCAATTAGCACTAGCAAGTAGTTCAAAGAGGATTGTCTGCAACCAGCATGAACAAGTGTCTTTTCTTTTTTTGAGGTAGTCGAGGGATATCATCTGCTAACCTATTGTTCTAGAGACTAGGTGAAGGTTTTAGGAAGTTAACTTTGAGGATGGAAAGTGAGTGCATGTTGTTTTGTTCCTCTCTGAATTTATTTTCTTTTTCTGAAATAGCTTTGTGAGTCACCTCAAGGCTGTAACCTAGGTAATGTTAAATTTAAGTTAATCTAAGTTATCATGCAAGCAAATATCTATATACATCAACAACGACATTAATAGTGCCTCCAGGGCTCCCTGAAATTGTGGAGTAAGGGGGGTTCTCCGGTTTGAATGTACATAAATCTTTCTTTAGACAAATCTTGTAGATTCTAGACTATAAGCTAAGGATGAGAGGAGAATGTTGCTGGAACATGTTTGCTCAGAATCACTGATTTAGTCTATAACATCATAGAAAATTTTCACAAAAATCCACGTTTGTGACTTTTGGATGCATTAGACATCCGTTCCTGAATTTCCAACAGGTTTGAAGGAGTTGTAGTGGTTAACTTATTTGCTTAGAGTTCCAAATTTCAGATATGTTGTGATCTTGCAAGGTCTCATACCTCTAATAAAAAGAGCTGTCAATAACTTTAACATGTTGAGTAACTAGATTTCACTGGTCTCAGCCCTCTAATTGTTGGAAATGCTGATGTATGTAGGTGACTGGAAACGCCGATGACGCTCTAACTGAACAGAAATCTTCTATACTTGTTCTCATCCGTCAATTTCTTACGGCAATGATGATCCTGGACACTTGGCAATATTTCATGCATCGGTACATGCACCATAACAAGTTTTTGTACCGTCATATCCATTCCCAACATCACCGGCTTGTTGTCCCCTATGCATTTGGGGCGCTTTACAACCATCCTGTGGAGGGTCTCCTTCTTGACACTATCGGGGGTGCTTTGTCCTTTCTTGTTTCGGGCATGTCTCCCCGCATGTCCATTTTCTTCTTTTCCTTCGCAACAATAAAAACCGTAGATGATCATTGTGGCCTGTGGCTGCCCGGGAATCTCTTCCATGTCTTGTTCAAGAATAATACTGCATATCACGATGTGCATCACCAGCTTTATGGCAGCAAGTACAACTTCTCACAGCCGTTCTTTGTCATGTGGGACCGGATTCTTGGGACGTACATGCCCTACTCGTTAGTGCAGCGAGAGGGAGGTGGGTTTGAGGCCACACCAGCAAAGGAATGGAAGGACGAATGATGCTTTGAATTTGAACTAGATAGCCACTGTATGTGATCCATGTACCACTATTATTGCTTAATCCCATAAATTTGATTCGGACTTCCTCAGAATGTGCTTTAATGTATATGTTTTTTTTGTTTGTAATTGTATTTATTCGTATCTATATGAAGTTTTTGACTCATGAACCAGCATTCGATCATGGAGAGTGTCACCATTTCAGCATTTTTTTTCTCCTCGAATGATTGACGGTTTCAGTAGCTGATTATTGTTTTGTTGGGAGGGAGCCGACTTCTGATTGCCATTTCAGTTCAGTACATTGATTATCACTTGGCCGATCTGTTCTCAATAATCGAGTGGTGAATAATCAAAGGGCACTCAAGGTCAGAGTTTTAAACTTTCGCTTCCGTTGTTCTGCTGTTTGCTTCAAGATCTACACTTGGCACGTATTATATGGTGTATTTAGTTCATGAGTAGGGTAAGAGGTTCAGATCCAAGAAATAAGTTCCTCTATTTAAGCAAAGATCAATTACTAGAGAAGCAAAATTAGCTTGAAAAGTTTCCTGTAAAATTCTTCCAACTTATTTTGTAGTGATAACGGGTTTTGAATCTAGGTTATGAATTTGCACGTACAATTATCAACGATACAAACTTATTAGACGATATTTCCACATTCGACATAGAGTACCAGGTACATGATATTTATATTCGAGTTGGCGATGGTTCGACTCCTTCAACACATTTTTCTGTTTTTGACAATGGTAAGATTGTTTATCACACACAATCATATGGCTCGTAATCCCTGTTGTTCAGACAAAACTGTTGTGATCCACAAATGTGTTTGGCCGGAATTAGCCCGGCAAAATTGACCCACCTGAATAAAATGACATGTACTCAATCTAACATCCGAACTGAAGACTCGTGCTTGACTCGTAATTCGAATTGGCTTGACACAAATGTTTACGGTTATGCACTAGCTATTTTTGCTAAAAAAAACTTGAAATAACAGAACCGTAAATGACCTGAATCCGGAATGAAATGACCCGACTCAATTCGACCCGAATTCTTGTCAACCGAAATAACCTGACTCGCACCCAACTTGGTTGATCCTTTTGTTAGGTCTAGTCGGGATGGAAGGTAGTACTAGTACTAGACAACCCCACAACCTATAATAACTTCCATTAACCTAAATACCTAAGTCGACCCGATTCGAATGTGTCAAGAAGCAACCCCATCCATAGACATTGCATCTATCACCCACCCCAAACAATCACATTTGTGAGTTGAGTGATGACTACCTCTTAGATCACTCATCACCACATATCATGTGAATTATGACATATATAGTGAGTTATAAAATATATAGAGAAATAGTGATGGGCAAATTTGGCACACTGTATAGCCAAACTTGCGACGGGTCAAGTAATACACATGTGTGTAAATAAGACAAAAATCGAATGTCTAAAAAGTAACAATCTGTTTTGTTTTATCTATTCACATGGATAGTACTTGACCTGTCACAAGCTTATGACGGATATGTCCCGTCACAAGGGAGACTCGCTGACTATTAAAAAGCATGTCCATCAATTCATTAGTTGAAGTAGGCCACAAGTTGAGGTATGGGTTATTTGTACATTACTCATAACTCGATCTCAAACATCACATTTATAGAGCCGACTATATATTATTATTATTATTATTATTATTATTATTATTATTATTATTATGAGGTATACATACGCCTTGAGTATTATGAACCCACATTTTATTTAAATGCTACTAGGAAAGTTGAGACTACCAAGTAGTGCAACTTTCACACTCACGATATTCGATAATGATGTTGTGTCTACATACGTAGAAATTCGTGTATGAGACTGTTTAATTGTAATATTTATCATGAGACAGCGAGACGAGTCTATAATCAAATTAATGAAATTCTACCTAATTAATTGTTGTTTTTTAATGCCATTAAGGAAAGTTGAGACTACAAGTGGTGGTGGAACTTTCATACTCTCGATATTTGATAACGTAACGTGTTGGTGATCTACGTTGAAATTCTTGTATGAGACTGTGTAATTAATCGTATGGTAATACTTATCATGAGACAACGAGACAAGTCTATAATCAAATTAATGAAAAATTTCCCCAAGTCATCAATCAAGTAATTTCCTTGTTTTAATTTTGTTTTAAATTGTTCATTAACTAACAAATATTTTCTTATTTAGATCCTTTTTTTTTCCACAAAAATATGTTATTTGTACTTATTATGGTTTCTAATCAAGTTTCATTTTTGTGCAAAACAAACTATGAATATCATTGTTAAACGAATTAATGAAAATATTGTCATGAAATACTTACTGACATTTGTAAATAGAATTATATATAAATCGCAATACGAACCCTAATCGAACCCGGCCAAGGGATATCAACCCCAAAAGAATAAATACTTGCATTACTATTTTACTACTAAATCGTCTTATAAGAGACTTACTCTAAATCATATGCGACTGAATGTTCGAACCAAACCCATTTATCTACGAATCAACCAAATAAGTGACATAACAAATTATATAGATTCAATCGAATTACATTTTTAAAAAATAATTACCTTTGACATAATTCGAAAATAAATAATTCTACACAATACTCCAGTACTCCACTGTTCGGTCCAATTCACTACATTTTTCAAATTACACGAGGGTTTTGATGAAGGGTAGATTTCATGCAACTGGGATTCCTATAAACATCCTCGGCCACCCTAACCGCCTTCTGACTCCTACACCCGCCAAGCAACCCGCCTGACCGCGACTTCTGACCACCCTTCGTCTCCACCCGTTTCACTGTCGAGCTCAATTTCGGCCCCACCCCTCTCCCTGTCACTGAAGTCAACGTTGACCTCTGATCCTCTGAATAATCAGCTGCACTGGCAGTAACCACACTCCAGTCTACACTTACCTCACTCGGCTCGTACCTAGTCGTCGGGGTCCCACACCCTCCGTGACCGTGCCCATTCGGGTTGTTATTACCTGTACACGTCAGACACTCAATCTCGAACAAATCTGAGCTGGCATCGCTCTCCGTGTCATCAATGTAGGTCCCACATGGTTTAGTACTACTGTCCCATGACAACATGTTTTTTTTATCGATTTGAAGGTTCTTGACAGATGTCAGCACGGGGGACGTTACTGGGAACGTAAATGGGTCAGGGTTAGGGTTAAGGTCGACAGACCTCAACTTATTGAGTCGCGCTATTTCAGCTGTGTCGAAACTTGTCTTGATTGTTCTTGTAATACTTTCCTCTCTTCGACATGAAGAATTATTATTGTCGACTTGATTACTGCTTAATCGATCTTGGAACTCGATTTCAATTGATTTATGATCATTACAACAATAAAAAAATGACGATTTGATGTTTTTTTTTACCTTAATATCATTTTTACCCTTAGACGGATTCCTCTGCACCGGTCTCAATAACCCGCTTTGGCTATTCCAGCTCGACGACTCTGAGTAAATGCTTGGAGTTCGAGGCTGTAAATTAAGCTTCGATAAGTTAATGAGCGTCTTTTCATTATGTTTCTCGATGAATTGATGCTCGTTTTTTGTAGTTTTCGTGTTATTATTACTTCCTTGATAATCGACCTCTCCATTGAAGTACTTATCGGCACTAAACACGTCAATCTCTTCATCGCGAATAACATTTTTATTGAGGTGATGGGTTGTGTTGACAAGGTTGCGGATGTAATTTTCTTCGGATGGGTTGAGGTATGACGAGAATGAAACATCGCGGAGGGTGGTGTAATTGGTTTCGGATGGCCTAGAAGGCGGTATGATGGCCGAGTTTGAAGAAGCCATTTAGGAAAGTAATATTGCTTGAGATAGATAGGGTATGGTTTTGAGGTGATGAAGATATATAAAGGAATTTAGGTTAATTAGTAGATTGATGATAATGACTATATAAAGTTGGGAATGTATAGTTATATGATGATCATTATGAAATGAGCATAAGGTCCAAGATTATAAAGTATTTGATAATGACTAAACATTGAAAAAATTGTCAATAATAAATATTAACTAGCATTACAAACAAAATTGTCATTGTTTAATTAATCAATTAGTTTAGATTCGATTTCACGACAATAAATAAAACACGACAAATAGATACTCAAATCTTCGTTTCACTCAATTACCTCCATTATTAATTAATCAAATTCATTCTCGAGAAAATGTAATGACGATACTAACTGAGTGAAATGAAAGAGATTTTATTAACTAGTCGAAACTAGTATAGTCCTGCTCTTTTGAACTTAATTTTAATTCTTATAAGTTCAGTCGTTCATTTGTAGTGGGAATCATCACCTATTTTGCTTCACCCTACACCATAAATTGGATTAAAATAGAAAACGTAGAAGCCAAAAACAAGTGGCCTAGTAATTAATACTTCGTACAATAGTTTAAGCCATTGGAGCCCCCAAGTTTCTTTCACTAATAAATGTAGGGAAAGTGTGTGGTGTAAGAATTAAAATGAAAAAAAAAAAAAATTTGCACCATGACATTTAGATTATTTATACACATTATATAATATATAGTACAATTAACGTATAGTAACAATCACGTTAAGACAATAACACGACGTGATTTGTTACGATAGGTTTATCGACTGAAATAGAGGGAGTATGATAGTTATGTAACTCGGAATCGAATCAATAGAAGATCGAGAAATTAAATTGTGTAGTTAATAATCAGTACGTACAAGTATATGATGCCATGCAAGACACGTAACAAAATACGGTTATGTGTCTAGAACTTGTAGTAATTCTTGTTGTGATTTATACCTAATGCTTAAATAACGTGATTGGTTTCGAAAATTATGACCGTTACCAAACAAAGAAACGAAAAGAAAAGAAAAGAAGGGATGAGAATTGAGAAGAGATGTAATGTAATACTAGTGTAGATCTCGTGCTCTAGCACGGTAGTTTTTAATTTTTTTTTTTTCTATATAGAGACATTCTCGAGTACT
>JAOWBH010143117.1:0-13105 GCA_028566215.1 Silene coronaria | reverse complement strand
ATATTACAATGAATAAGCTTTGAGATTGGAGTACAATTATAACACTAAAACACAACAAAAAATTATGAAAAATTTGTTGACCAACAAAAAAGGAGGAGCCTTGTAGACTTTAGCAAAGCTTCTCGACAACATCACCCGAGTGCCTCAAAGGCTCCCGCAGATTGCAGGGTAAGGGGAGGATCGGATGTACGCAGTGTTACCCTTAACCCTTGTGCTAGCAAAGCTTTTCTACCAAGAGCTAAAAAATTTCTTCACAAATTGTCTTCAGTTCACTATGCATCATAAGCACACAGACTGTCAAATCCCATGTATTCATTATGTTGAATTTTGTAAACCATGTTTGATATACCTACTCCACCTGTAATCATAAAATTAACATAATTACCAACCCAAATATTTAATTAAGAAGAATCATAGGTAGTCCAAGAAAAATGATGGAATATACGGGTAGAACTCGAAATCTTAAATGCTTACCGAGTGAAATAGCACTGACGAAGATGGTGAACGCCAAGATAAAGATGATAAGAGAAGCTCTTCCAAGAATAGCAATAAGTCTCCTTACAAGAACTTGTCCGACTAAGGCGGCAAAGGTGGCGACAGCGACGAAGTAGGCAGCTATGAGACGTGTAAAATGTGCATTAGCTTTTGAAAGATGGAGAACGTAGAATAGCCTATAGAATGATAGGAGACAGGTGAGGTTAGAATGAAGGTTTACCATATGGTACTGGGAATCGGTTGAGAAGGTAGTATTCTACGACAGACATTGACGAGGAAAACATCATGGCGAAGGTAGCAGTGGCACTTGATACCTGTTGAAAATATGCATCACTGTCAAATCTCATATAATACAGCAACATTTGCTCTACAGCAATAGACTGTTTTCGGATGAACGGCAATGAAAGTTTAATAATACAAGCACAAACAGTTAACGAGTCATTTTGCTTCATTCAACGAGCTGAATCTTAATAAAAATTGGTTCAAAATGTAAGGAAGTATGACCTGAGGGATGATTCCAATCTCGAGAAACAGAGGGCCGAGAATAAATCCTCCACCAAGACCAAGTAGGCCTCCAACCATTCCAGCACACATGCCGATAAAGCAGTACAGAACTAGTTTAGGCACTGTCCAGTGGTTTTCTTCATCCCCTCGGGAAGTCAACTTTCTCTTTCCGGTGTACAGCATGTATGCCTCGTATCCTGATGCTCCTACTGCTATCGGGATCTTAGAAAGGGCACAGCGAAATGCAGTTCAGCACATTGCATATAAAGATATAAGAGATATTATCATTGCATCACAACTGAAAGTAAGATCTTTGTCATCGGAAATATACCTGCATTAGGTTGGTCATCCAATATGCTATAGAGCAAGTAGAGGTATACTTCTGCAATTGTGATTTGTGAAGATACAGTTTTCAGTACTTCAGTCATTCCCAATTAACTTGAGTCCTATTTACACAAACAAGTTTAGTACAAGTTCAACAACGTACCTGGACAATCTCGAGTCCAAGAATTGCAAGCCAAACAGAACAAAGAACGGCCACCTGGGGCCAGTGTACATTTTCCATAATAGGTACCTGGTGAATCCAAAAGGCCAAAATAATTCAACATTAGGACTTTGTCAACTTAAATGTGATAAGGAAACTGCGTCTCATTTGTGAGACCGTCTCTTACAAGACTCGCTGAAATAATATCCTTACCACTTCTCTCTTCTCAGGAACGGCAGGAAGAGCTTTGTAGTCACCGCCATTGCCATCACCATTTGTTATCCTTTGAGCAGCCTCCTGAAAGACATTTAGCAGCCGTGTTAGAAAAACGATTTAAAGAAGATAGAAAAGCTGAACTTGAGGGGATTAACAAAGTTAAGGACCTTTTTCATGATTGTTTCTTTCTTCCATGTATCAACACCCTTGAGGAATGCCTTGGTTGACGTAACTGAAATTCATTGTGCTAAATTAGTCACCTATATATTCGACATTTCAACTATAAGAATCGAATATCTGAACTTTGTTATAGTGTACATACATATGAAGAGAATGATAAGCAAGACTGTGATCATCCAGTCAGCAAAGATGACATTGAAAGCAACACCAATACTGATTCCAAGAACCAGCATAGGTTGGAACAGAAGTGCGAGATCATAGTCGATAACAGGCATCTCTAGAGTTGGGTGCCTTTGCTTAAGATTGTAGTAAACAGTCGAAACTGCAGCTCCCATAATCATACCTGAACAAATAATCAAAAGTTCACAACTAAGCTGTCAAAGGTTGTAAACACCGATTTGAAATCTGAATTATTTTCACCAACTCTTATCTAAAGAGCTTCATGACATAATTATAATAGTAAAATTAGTAAATTTAAATCCTTGTTGATCGCATTCATTTCCCTCAAGTACCAGTGTCAAGGTACTTGACACTTGACACTTGGACATGGGTACACATACTCGACACTTCATTTTAAGCCAAAATACGAAATGTTCATCAAAACAATATACTCCGTACTAGGAAAAGCTCTCATCCTTTAAATGTAAACACCTTAATTAAGATACTAAAAGTGAACAAAAAAAACTTCATTTAATTTCTTGCAGAAAAATGTATGCTCTTTTTTGGGATTAGCCAATTTAGTATTAGATCCTTTCCAATTTCAATTATATTTTGACCCAAAACAAAAATCCTTGTTAAAGACATAGATATCCGTCTTAAAACGGATCAACTAGACGATGAAACAAAAAGCAGAATGCTTATCTTGTCTCATCTCCTTATACGGGGTACTAGTATTTGACTCGTTTTACGGTTATGATGAATATGACTGTCTTAAGAAAGAACAACCGAATAAAAGAGCCAAAATATGAGTAATTCTTACATTTTGATATAGCTGTTGAAGATTTGGAATCAAATCCAATAATAAGAGTAAGCATAGGAACAAAAATACCACCACCACCAACACCTCCAACACTCCCAAATGCAGCTCCAAAGAATCCAATCAATGAACCCACTATTATTTCCCATCCAAATTTCATTTCCTGCCATTCAATTACAAATTAATCAACTATCAAATTAATATCCTATCCTAAAAACTCAAATTATTATATAATCAGTGGCAGAACCAAGATTTTTAATTGCAAGGCAAACTAGTAATGTAACAATTTTATTAGATTTTCATTGTTAGGGGCGATCGGCCACGCTAGCCCCTTAAAGTTGACAATTTTGACTATAAACTTCATTTTTTTTCAGTTTTACGAGGCGGTTGCCCCTACTAGCTCCCTTAATTCCGCCACGGAGTATAATATGTAAAAATTTAAGTCAAACTTACCGGCCAAACATGAACATAACCACTTGTGCCTTGCCATAAAAAGTTGACAACTTTAGTTAATAAACTAACTTCAACTTGTTCAATTTCAATCTCAGTTGCTGCAATTTCTTTCAAAGTTTCTTCATTTGCAGAAACAAACAGTAAAAAACTACCAATAAACACAACACTAAACACAACAAACTTGATCAACCAAGATTTACCCATCATATAATTCTCACTTTTTTTACAAAATTAAGAATTACCAATACCCCTTAAAAAATATAATTGTTACTTAAATACACTTTTTTTTTTGAACAATTTTGGCAGTTTATTGCAGGAGTTTATGTTTTTCTTCTCTCACAAATTAAAATTTGTGAGTTTGTGTTTGTGTGTTTGTGTTGTGTGGTGTGATGCATGTTATGTTGGGTTCTATTTATATATGTGTGATTTTTGAGATTAATAACAAGTTGTGTTGATTTGCTGGAATTTATTTGAATAATGATTAAAAGATGAGCATAAAAAAATGAAGACCACTAGCAGTGTCTGGTTGATAAGCCAAGTTAGCTAGCCAACTGTCCCATGGCCCTGCCCCTGCATGATTATATTTATTAAAATTAATGACATTTTATTTGGTTGTGAATTGTGATCATTAAGTTAAAACTGCCTTAAGTTAAGACGATATTCACAATTAATTTAAATAAGATAAAAAATGGAAGAATGGTTATGATTTGTGAGAGATCTTAATTTAATGTTGTCTTAAATAAGAGCTACTAGTTGAAATGTCGATCGAGTTTTGTTAGTAAAAAGATACATATGTATCATCTCGACATGGTACGTAAACAAGTAAACAAATCGAGTGTGGGTCGAGTTACTTTGGATTTACAACAATTCTGGTCATGTTGGTTCATTTCAAATCCTGGTTATTCTCGAATATTTTTATCAAAAGTTATTTAAGGGTAATGATTAATATACGACAATAAACATTCAGATTGGGTTGGATGTAGTCAAGTCAATTTAGGGCAAATTTGCTTCCTCTATTTGGGTTCGAGTCGAGTCTATTTTTAATACAAAGTCTAGTATCATCTCAAATCAAAAGTCTTTGACTCTATACCTTAGTATATGCCTCACTCAGTAACTCTAACCTAAAACCTAACTGTTGTTAGGTTTGATATCATATAAACTAAGACGGGTCTTAAATAGAATTGATTTTAAAGTATTTGATCATTCATCTTTGTTTCCCATCAAGTCATCGGGTTATCAAGCAATTCACAATGATAAGTGGGAGGCACTATATAGTAGAGTACTTGGTATTAAATTTGTTATTCTATTATGTAATTGGCCAATAGTGTGTAACACATTAAATTAGGTCTGAGTACAGAGTTTTCATTTAAGACGTACAAGTAAATGTGTGACATATTGACTTATCTTGATGCTCTTTAATTTTACATCTTACGTGCTCCACTTGCTTTGTTTATTTGTATTTTGCATTCATCTTATTTGATTCTTTTACTGACCAAACTAGAAAATAAATATTGCAATAGATCGAGCCATCGAGGTTTAGAAGTAGGGACGGATCATGGTGTTGACAATATTTTTTAGAAAATAAGAAATTTGTTCATTACCGCTAGATTCCTAGATTTTTCGTATTAAAAGTGACTTTACACCATGCATTTAATGTAGATAATCGATTTATCGATAGATATAAAACCTAAACTGTACTCTGTGTATAGTATATACTGATACTCTATTTAGAATAATGTCATATTATATTAGTATAACTTTTCATGCAAATATGCTAATGTCAAAACTTATTGATGAAGGAAGATGCAAAGATCTCAAACGCTGATTTTATTAGGATAAAACCCATGAAATTAAAGAGCACATGTTTTCGTTTAATTGTATTGCCTTGATTGTAATAGTTATGTTTGTATTCGTGACTTTGATTATTATCGAAAAACAAAAACTTATTATTACCAATTAGATTATGTTCTATCATCCTTTTTTAAAATATATATTATAAGCCATTAGTTGTATTATTAGGCTAGAATATTGGAAAAGTGTATGCCACAAAGGATTTGCTTGGCTACGCAATGAGATAAGATAAGAGCCATGGCTTCTCACCAGAAAAGGACCAAAGTCATTAATTAACACCTCTACAACTACAACTACAACTACCCCTCCATCCTTACTTGTAGTTTTGTACGTACTACTACTTCTATATCGTATATACATCATATTCGCATCTAACCTTAGTAAATTCAAAAGCACGTGGACTAATCAACAACATTTTACTTTGCACGATAATACCTAATCTCACCTGTGAATATGCTCCATACATTTGAAATTGTAATAATGTCTTATATATATATAGTCTTATGTCATTGATTAGGGTTGTAATTAATTGGAATTTAATTTTTATAGTACGGATGCTCGAATTTCATATCCACACTATAACTTTAAAGAATCCGGAGTATAGACTTGGACAACATCATAGATTGGCGTAAGTCAACCAACTTAGGTGGTCAAGCCCTAAGTCCATTAGTATAATGAGCCTGGTTAAGGCCGCTCCATCCTGAGCCAACCCAACTTAGCATGTATAACCCACCCTCCTAAATGAGCTGATTCAGAGCTTCATCAAAGGAACTCAACGCAATCTCGGGTTTGTCTAACCCTACCTCAACTCGTGACCAATACACCGAAATAAGAAACTAAAACAAGTATTAATAATTAAAATATAGAGTAAATAATATGGCATAAGTAAAGATGAGCTAAAATGCACCGTGTAGTAATGATCAATGATTGAATGAGAAACAAAGAGTGGTCAATCCAACGTGTAGTATTGATCTGGTCAACTAGTCAACGATGGCTGTTACTATTATTACAAGTTTCCAACTAATATAAGTTCGCCAAATAAGCCATGCTTTTTAAATCAATATATTTATTTTAAGAAACAGACAAATTGTCACTCGTACGTATCAAGTCCACCAACGCGGAATTCATAATATTGCCATCTTTTTGGCTGCTTCATTATTAACATGCATGTCATATTCGCATGCTCACTTCCATTTACGCAATTCATAAAAGTTTAAAATCGTGTTAAGTTTAACCTAATTTGAATTTTTGGGTCCAAGTCCTAAAGATGTTGTTCTTCTGATGGTCTTACCTGTCTCGAATTCGAATTAAAACCGATAATATATGTATAAAAAAAAAAGTAATGTCATAATCAGTTGATATATAGATATAGTAAGTTTACTTAAGACGAGAAGATGGGTCAAATACTATCACATGGTGATAATAATGACAAAATTTTTGGCATTTTCTAGGCAACAAATTAAATTGAGTAATTTAGTATGTACTTTATTCGTCTTAATATGGGTTTGTGAGATAGATTATATATGATATAATGATTATACAATTACAAGAGCCTTGATTGCCTAACATTGTCATACTTTCATCATGTTTCATACCAACTCTAATGTTGCATATGTTAGCAATGCTACCGACTACCGTAGAATTCTTCATCCAAAATTAATGCATTTTTTAAATGCATCTCAAGTCTCAACTAACTCATTAGTTAGTTATAGCCTTCCAAATTTCCAATGAGAGTAGCTTTATACTCAGTGACCAGGTTACCGGTTGACAACTTTTTTTCTCACCAATTCTTGTTTTAGACCAAGGTATCCGTCTTATTATTAAGACGGATACCATATTCTCTCACAAAAGACCCATTTAGGGTGAGTGGAGAAGCACATGGAGTGTCCCACCCTTGTCAATTCTACCCATTTCCTCTCACAAACGATCCGTCTTATTAACCGACCCGTTTTAAGCAAGACTTACTCTTTTTTCTAATTTTTTTTGGAGTTTACATTGTAATAATCTTGTTAAAAATTCACTTTTACTAAGTTCAAATCTCTATCTCTGTCGTCACTGTTTAATGCCTGATAAAGGGATCTTGTTCATCACTACATATTCCTTCTCTAGGGCAATTTATATTTTTTTTTTCCTAATATATGACGATTAATACTCACGTGTTTGGTGTAAAAGTAGTACCTTTTTAGTTGACTCGTAGAAAATCCTGATTAACGCAGGTAATTATATTTATGAATATATATTTTCACCTTTTATTAACTTTTTCCCGAAAACTTTGGACAATATATACTGACAATATTAGGGTAAGATTATTGGTAATTTTGAGATAAGACTCAATTAAGACTACCAATAATCTACAAAAGTCTTGATAAAGACTTGACAAAATCTTAAGTTGAGTTTTGGAAATCAAGACTCAACTTAAGACTCTTGTAAAGTTTTGGAAATCAAGACTCAACTTAAACTCTTGTAAAGTCTTGGCACAATTTACCAGGCACTTCTACCAATTAATAATTGACATGTGTACCTCTTTTATTTTTTATTTTTTTCTTTATAAGTTGAAAAAAATAAGTATGATAAAAAGTAGAATTTGGGGTGAGTCTGACTGATAATGTATAGAGTGAACAATATAAAAATAATAAAAATTAGTAAAAAACAGATGTAACAGAGTTTTAAGACTTTAGTGAGTCTGACTGATAACCATACATTTACTTAGTTTCTGATTGTTTTCCATGAGTCAAATTGAGACTCAGGAAGTAACCTCATTAAGTTCCATGCTATGTGATGAAATTGATTCATGTGCTGATATGTTTCATGGCCCAATCATCAGACTATGGGACTTTAACCCATTTGCTTTTCCCGCTTGATAATTTATTTACATTTGCTTTGAGCATAAAAATCAAGAAAAGTGGAATGAATTATTTGACACTAATGTTACTGGATGTTAAGTGGAAAAGAATAAATGTGAAAGATTAAATTGTGCATTAGAAACATGTCTAATATAGGAGGATAATTAAATAAATAAATAAATAAGACAACTAAATAAATGACTGAGATGGGGAATATTTGATACTGATTTGTTGTGAAATAACTTTAGAGTTACTATACTTTATTATAACTCTTGTTTGGAGTTTTAAACTCTCAATTTACAATTTTTGAAAATAGCTTTAAACTAGAAGTAGAGATGAAATTAATTTTCTAAAAGTATACATATTTTTGTTGTATTTCATCTACATCTTTATCACTCTACTAAACTCTCTTATATGACCGTCTTATAGCATAAGATTGACCCTAATAGAATATATTAAAGTCTTTGTTTTATTCTGATAACTTTGTATCTTATAATAAAAGCTAACATATTTAAACATGTAATTTATCAATTTAAAATATTTGGTTATTAAAATAAAAATATTGTTTTATATTTTTATTAACAAATTTTACTGGGCCTAATGTAGTCTTGCCTAAAAATAGGTCTAATAAGACAACATTTATTATAACAATGCGAAAATAAAACAAGTTCAAATTCAAAATTAAATAAATATATAAACTATGTAAAAATTATGGTTTTACACTCTCATTATACAGTAATAAATACATATTACACTATGTGAGCAATGGAATATCTCAAAAGTTATTGCATTGTTGGGTGTATAGTATCAATATAAATATATATTTGAAGCTTTTTTCGAGCGACTTGGTAATCTCTAACTTTTTTAAAACACTGAAGTTAATTTAAAATTTATAATATTCCAATTAAAATTAGAAAATAATTATTTATTTACTATTTTCCTATTGGAATTAGAAAATAATTAATTATTTACAACTTTCCTATTAGAATTAGAAATTAATTAATTATTTACAATTTTCCTATTGGAACTAGAAATTAAATTTACAATATTTCTGTTAGAATTAGAAAATAATTAATTATTTACAATTTTTCTATTAGAATTACAAAATGAATTTTAATATATGTGCACTTAATGTCTAACATTTCTATTAGAATTAATGATTTTTGTTAAAAAAAAGTGGAGGTATTAGTGACAATAAAACACAACGAAAATATGATAAAGTAATAAAAATTTATACGCTAGAATTTGAAATTAAATTTACAATATTCCTGTTAGAATTAGAAAATAATTAATGATTTACAATTTTTCTATTAGAATTACAAAATTAATTTTTATATATGTGCACTTAATGTCTAACATTTCTATTAACAGAAATAGGAGAAAACATGTATAAATTATATACTTTGTATTTACCAGCAATTACTTTTTACAAAGATTTACTAACAACTATTTATCTTTAATTAATGTAATTTACTTACTTTAACATAAAATCAAACATATGTTATTGAGAACTCTCTATCTCATTGTTCCATGTAGTGATGAAACGTAATGAAATGATGTTACTGTCAAACTTAAAACATATTCTGCTCTCTTTTTTTATGAAAAAACCAGTACAACCAAGATGGGCATATGGTCAACTCATTTATATACCTTTTTCGTTTATGATTATTAATAATAATATTTGTACTTTTTTAGCATTTGTTTCATTATGTAAATTTAATTTTCTATGAATAAAGGTGGCAAATAAAGAATTTGCCTTTGAAGTGGCACAGCAAAATCCTTTAAAGGGGGTTATGTACAAAAAAAATAGATAAATCGTGTTCATCAATTTCGTACGTGTCCCATAGTTAATTTATAGTTTGAAACATTTGATTTAGTTATAGATATCTAAGACTAAATTATATATTTATATATATCCTGTTAATTTTTTAAAAATAAAATAAGAATTATTGTATATATATCCACTGAATTATAAGATAATGGTTTTAGTTCATAAACAAAATGTAATTATAGGATGGGTCCAATAGAGTGGGTTGATTGGTGTTTGAGAGCGGGTTTCAAGAGTATTGGCAAGAGACCATAAATGGGAGCATTGAAAATGAGTAAAAGGAAGTCATTGTGGGTCTATGGGGTCTAACACTGAATTGAACAAAGCAACGAAATGATTAATTAAGTAAAGATTACATCAAATCAATTCGAGTTGGAGTGATTGAGATTTTGAACCGGACTAGGCTAGAGGTTAAATCAAAAGAGTAGAAAATAAATTCACAAATAGAGTTCCACATTAGACAAGTGAGTTGCTTATTACTTTTGAACATTGAAGAATGTTTGATTGGAGTCAAGATTCTCGAATTAGCTCTTTTATGATCCAGACTGAGCTTATAATAAAACGAGTCATATGACTGTACGAGAAAGAAGGCTAAACCAACCTGAATGTCATGTAATTCGCTCGAAAAGGGTAATTAGATCCAAAAGGGTAAAAGTGAAACAATTAAAATTCCATCGTCTAACCATCGTAATGATTACGGCTAATTCAACTAATACCCACCAAACGAGAAGTAATGTAAAAGGAGATGACAACATTGATTTTGTGCCAGGAGGAATCAAGAAGGCCCAATAGAGTGTGTTGACACGTGTTTTGAGGGTGAGTTTCAAGAGTGTTGGTAAGAGACCAAGAAGTGCATTAAAATTGAGTAGAAGAAAGTCATTACACGTTCAAGGCACTGAGCTGACCAAAGCCACCAAATGAATAAAGTAGAAAAAATCATATATAGTAAATCAAGACGAGTTGGGGTGATTGTGGTTTTGAAAGAGTTGAGGTTAAAGGTCAAATTAAAGGAATAGAAGGTGAGTGAAGGTAACAAGAACCCTACACATTGTGAAGTAAGAGACATTCTCACAAATTATGGATGTCGTTGATCTTAGAATGATGGTGACATATGGCATAGGCGAAATAGGCAAACCCATAGGGAAGAGGATTATATTATTTGGGTGTATACCCTCACCAAACAAGCCGCAAGAAAAGAGAAATACGGTGTTTGCTACGAGTAAACTATAACTATTTAAGGTTGGACCGAGAAAAGAATGGTAAAATTAGGATAAGAAAACTTTTTAGAGTAAGAATGGCCTAAGTAGAAACTTTTAAAGGAGCATCTGTAGGTGATATAACAGTCAGGGTTAAAAAGAAAAATAAGTTACAAGAATATTTTGATGATGGAAAAAACAAACATATTATACTCATTGTTAGAAACGTTCCCAGAGTATTAACAATAACAAAGGACACCAAACGCATGGTTGAGGTAGGGAGGAGAGGTCCAAAAAGAAGGGACTTAAGAAGCGGAAAAGTGTATCGCATATGTATTCATTTATCATACTTTAGATACAAATATCAAAAGAAAGGAGACATGTATATATTTTATATAATACAATGATAATTGATTTAAAATATAAAAAATTGTTTTTTTTTTTTTATCAACTAAACCTTTCAAAAATCAAAACTACTATCTAAAGAAAAAAATTGTCATACAAATGTTAATTAATTTAGCTAAGAAAATCACAAGTTGAACCAATAATTATGACTATTATGTTAGCATTAAAATTGTCCAATAATCTTTACACAATAAAGGTTAAAACGTCATTACACATGTATAAATTTAACCAATTATTTTAGAATCCGTGCAACGCACGGGCAACAAACTAGTATGTAATGTTTTCGAGTTATTTTGTAATTTTTTGAGTTTAATGTTTAAGTAGACAAACTCAAAAACTTATTAGCAAAGCTCATAATCTTTAAAACAAAACTCGAAAACTTCCTTATAAAACTCAGAAATTATACCACTGGTGGTAATACATCAGATGTATAATCCACTTACTGATACAAATTTCCTTTTGTTTACGTGCCTATGTTTGCATTTTTAAGGGTACTCTTAAATGACTGTAACCTTGTAGATATAAAATATAAGAAACCTAAATTCTACACATAAAATACACGAGATACGTATATCACTATGAGAATCGTTTTTCCGTCCCTTATTTCAGGGATTTTTGATTAATTCGTGGGTTTAGTTTCATCAGTAGTATAGACAAGAATAGTTCGTTGATGATTCATCGAGTGTTCTTTTAAAGGATACAAGTTATTTGTCCACAATCTTGAATCAAACGAAAGATCTCCTCATCAAAAGCTGCATAAGATAGCGATACGAAGTCGAGCCGAATTATCATATCATGTTTTGAGATCCCTAGTTTATAAGAGAATTGTTTTTCTTTGGTTTTCCTTATATTTATTTTCGATTATTCATATCCTTTATAAGTGTCATAAGACATTCTAATAATGAATTGTTCTTTTCTTATAAAAAAAAGAAAAAAAAAAGGATAAAAGTAGGTAGAAATGAAAGAAAAACAAGTGCATCAACAACAAAAGAGATGACTCGTTAGTCGTTACGAGTACTTTACTTTAACTCTTGCACCTTGTTATGTCTCCCGTCTCTAGCTTGTGACGAATAATGTCCGTCGCAAAGGAGACGGATTGTGGTGCACAAATAGAGGTAACAACATCAACATCCATATCATGATTCTATTTCTCTAACTTCTCTCTTTCAATCTCTTATCTCTTCAACTTCAATTGCATTTTTCCTTCATCCTTGAGCAATTTTGATCTCAATGGTCGACATCTCGATGTGGCATAAATATACTTAACGGGTTAGAGTTGAGGCTTGATGACTCGAATATTGACATGACATGAGACAAACGAACCTGACATGAAATTAACGGGTTAGGGTTGAGCTTTGATGACCCGTTTATGTAAGTGAGTCGACAGGAATACGACAGGAGATTTAATTGATTCGGGTTGGTTTGAAAGGTTCGTGACCCATTTACACATGACACAAACACGTACCCGACATACACTATCCGACCTATTTGTCAAGTCTACTTCAACACAAAGAAATGTCCACTAATTAAGTCTGATGAACCAAACGGATTACACAAATATTACGCAAATTAAATGAACTTTTGGTTGGACTCTGGGGCCATCATATGATCAGCAAACAAGGACACTTCCAAATCAATACTCCTGCCGCCGTCACGGGCCGCCCTGACAACCAC
>JAOWBH010143106.1:0-13109 GCA_028566215.1 Silene coronaria | reverse complement strand
GTAGTGTGATATATAAAATGCTTGTACAATAGTTAGTTTTCATCCTCCATGGTGGGTGCCTGGAAGGTCCATATGCTATCTGTTGCTTTCATCCTCCATGGTGGGTGCCTGGAAGGTCCATATGCTATCTGTTGCGGCTATGATATCGACGGGCAAGGGAAGATCAAGCTGTGGTGACGACTATTGAGTATTCACAGACGGTGTGAGGTACAAAGTTGTCTGATCTATTCCGTTCTGTTCTTTGATACTGCAGTCCTGAGAGTCCTAACCTTCCATCTTTGATTACCCTTCCCTCTTTGATTATTGTACTGATACATTCTTGTTCTGTTATCAGGAATTCTTCTTACATTGTGATTGTTCTGTTATCAGGAATTCTTCTTATCACAAATTGTGATTGCTGCAAGAGCCTACAGAATTGGTGGTGTTATATCGCAGCTGTTTCTTCTTTCTCCGCTCGATGTGAAGACTAGGGGGTGCTTTGTGAGACGTAAGAATTTTATGTGCATTCGTTTTGTTTGGGCGGTGGATCTTCCATTGGTGAGACGTTCTTCTATTGTCACCATGACAATTCGTTTTGTTTGGGCGGTGGATCTTCCATGGGTGAGACGTTCTTCTATTGTCATCAAGACAATTTTCGATATCTTAATATTTTTGCTCTACTACTGTACTTAATTTATTTATCTATTCCTACCGAGGATTTGTTATCTCGGGGTAGCTCACTACTAGCTCCTTGAATCACTTGCACTTTGGATTTGTTATCTCTTAAATGATGTCTTTCTCGAATTGAATTTGGTAGTATAATGGTGGAGGTCCTTGCAACTTTTCCAGTTTCTGAACATGAATATTTATTTTTAGTTTAATCTTCTTCAAAATATACATTGAGCAGTAGACAATAAAGTAATACGGGTATTTAATGGGAGTATTAAATAAATGGGAAAATGGTTTTTTTTTTTATTAAAATGAAGCTACGAAGAGCCTACAACCATCTTAAAAAAGTTTCCAGGCATTCCATAATGTTCAAGTTCTTCGCCTTTGTATCAAACAAAAATGTTTTGCTTGTGGTTTAAAATGTCAAATATACAAATCTTTTTTGTAGTTGTATCTTGGAATAGCCAGTTCACATTTGTGAAATACAAAAATCCGTCATGACCGTGATTCGAGACAGAAGAAGTTGGTGTGGCAAGTGGTAGTAGTTTGTGAGCAAGACGGACTGGGGTTGAAATACGACTATGAAGCACCGTATGCTTTATATATAAAAAGTCACCCCATGGATGCTTCCATTTCAAAAGTCGTTGAAAAATTATATAAATTCGGTTCCTGTGCGATCCTGTAAGCTCAAATGGTTAGAGCGGCCAGTCTATAAAATCTGGTAGTTGGTGGTTCAAATCCACCCAGGATACAAATCTGTTAAGTGAAGGTTCAAAATGCAGTAAGAAATAAATAATGGTTCAGAGGAAATTAGCTTCGTTTGTTAAATAACGACGATTGAAATTACAGAGGAAGTTGCAAAATGTGTCTCGGCATGTGTGATAAAGCAATTGTAATTATAACCTTTGGATTAGATGAGAGGGATAAAATCTCTTATATACCCGACAATAATTACCATAGTCCATAGCCCATAGTTTTTCAAACCGATCCAATATCTTCATTAGGGTCGATTAGGCGACTACCCGGGATGGGTTTAGGTAGGGTTATTAACTCATTATTATTACCATCCTAATTGGCTAATTATAAGGAAATATATCATAAACATAAATTTTGTAATGCACTATTACTTTACTAGTCTACTACAACTATTGGATGTTACTGGGAATCTGGGATGTTGCCTATTGGGCCATAGGAAAGCATATATTGGGGCTTATTTAGCGCAATAGTAGGCCTGGAGGTTGCTTATTGGCCCAAAAGAAAGCTTATATTGGGCTGGCTTGGAATACCATTTTTGCAAACTCGAACTGTATTTGTGATCAGTTTACCCCATAACTTGGGAGAACCCATTTTTTCATTACCCTACAAGCTTATGAATTGTGACCGTCACAAGCTAGACGGGCAACATATTAGTTCATATTTCATAACCATCAGAATGATTTTCTTTCACTTCGTAAATGTTTTTATAAAAATCGTATCCCTTCTATTGTAGATTGTGACTATTTATAAGCGTGCATGTTTATATTATACGTACCTATTTTATTGCTTTTAATACTTTTTTTATTTCAATTTATAATTGGTCTCTTAATAGACCGTCTCACACGAGACCACCACCTCAGTTGGTAGACCTCGGGTATCTGACCTTCTCAGTTCACAAGACATTCCAATCTTTTTCGGATGCCATTGGTTTGTGTTGATCAGCACTAGCTCGAGTTTCTGAATGGACGGAACAAGATAATCTTCGAGTGAAGTACCCTTTTGCCCGTGTGCAAGTAGTGAATAATGTTCTTGTTAAGTCTTGATTTATCGGGGAGATGGTCACCATCTCCAACTCTCCAAGCCCATGTAGTCGAGTTGGGTTGTTCTTCAATATGAAGCTCCCTCCCCATTTGCAGTTCTTCAACTCGACTCTTGTATGATCCTTTAATATTTTGTCCTTTTGATTAAAAATTACTGTCTTATAATTTTTCTTTCCATGTGTAAAATTAGGAAAAACTACCATTCCTTGGTACATTTGGCTAGATTATGACCTTTCCCATTTACGCATTTTGTCCACCTACAATGTTAGAGTGCAAACTCATGTCCCACATCGGTAGTGTCATACAAGATGTATCCTTGAAGGCTTGGACCAACTTATGTGAGCAAAATAATCTCACATTTATCAAATTGTGTAAAAGTACCTAAATTCTAGGATATACCATTTACATGCTCCTAAATTAGGTTCCAGAGAAAAATATCGACTACCTAAAGTGGTAGGAAGTACGAAGTATGAAATATTTCATAACGCACAATTTAGTTTAATTTATTTCCAACATGAGTAGCAACGAGATACACATCGGACTTCGTCTCAGACCGGCTCTTTCTTTCGCTCTGCACAAGTCCGTCATTCTTGAGCATCCAGTTTCGTGAGACATGAAGACGGATATAATACTTAAGAAAGACAACCAGTGCCTTACCACACTCGCTCCTTGTACGAATTTTAGTACCAGGAAGGCAGGAATTGTAGCAGGAATATTTGTTGAAGACAAGTCCTTGCCTAGCACATTCTGATCGAGTGCAGAATTGTACGGCACTAGCAGTGCAGATTCCATAATCACTCACAGTTTAATATAAAGTCGCCGACTTTATGGCCAAATTTGTATACTAGTATCATTTTCTTTACAAGTTGTTTGAAAATCATTGGTTGTCCATCGTTAATTGTCCGATATTTATGGGATGATCCTATTTCAAGGGATCGACTTAGTTATCTTTCCTCAAAAAAAATATCGCTAGTGAGTATGAAACAAACATTGTGAGGCAGCCGGGACTTCACAGCACATCATGATTGAAAGTGAATATTCATGTTTACAAAGGAATTTTAAATAAACTTACATATAATGTATGTGCAGGGTACAGATATTACATGTTGAAAGCCTTGCCCAACATATGCAGAAGGGAAGGATAGTAACCTGCAAAAAACAGAAGTCCCAATTTTTTATTCATTTGATTTCAATCATGCTGCGAAGGCAAGGTTTTAAGTAAGATTGTCCTAAGTTACGACTTGGAAGAATTCATGTGGGTTGATCATTCCTTTTGTCAGTTGTGACTATGAGGTGATTTGGTAAATTTCACAACACAAATGGCACTATATTCTGTAATGAAAAACATGCATATCAGGAAGAGATACCAGTATGATCTTCAAGAAGCCTTGATTCCCTAGCGACGTCGCAAGTCCCTCTGCAAATGGAGAGAACCTGATCAGCTCAGTAAATAACCCAGTTCCATTTTTATAGATAGATAAGCAAGTAAAGTAACATGTATGCAAATGAGCAACTGATTCAATGCAGGATAACCAACAGCAGAACATTATAAAATCACAGTTTCGCATGGAAAGGAAGAGACTCGTAGAGAAGGTGAGAGCAGAGAGCATGTACTTGATAATGTCTCTTGTGAATTTTGAGAGGTTACTCGTGGAAAAAAAAAAGTTAAAGCTTAGCTATTTCCATCTTCCTAACTGTAAATTCAAAAAACCCTACTATTTCTACTTTAAGAACCATTTAAAGTTCTAAATGTCTGTTGCTTAGACTCAGCTGTATGTATCAACAATGGTGCAGTGACGGATCTTAGAACGGCAGCTTCTATGTTTATGTTTTGAAGAAAGGGTAGTATATAATAAGATTATTTCATAGGAATAATCCAAACTATTAGCGGTCTTCTTATATTACTCCGAACTACAGTTTAACGCACAATAACCCATCCTCTCTCTTATAACGCACTAGGAAGACCAGCTAGCTGCTTAACCAGTTTTTAACTCACAAATTAAAATCAAACCCCACATGCCACAATGTCCCTCCTCTTCCACAACCTGACCTCTTCCCCTTTTGCCACCACCATCAATTCACGCACCACCCTAGTTTCACACTCCCATTGCCAATCGCATAGTCGTCGCAACGACGGCTACTTACTCATACGCTGGCGCACCTCACTCGCCTGTCCCTTCTTAACCATTCTCACCAGATCTGAAGGGGAAAAGGTCGATTGTACAAATCTGGAATTTGCACTTACCGAACACGTATTTGTAGAAAATTAGCCTTTTAATGCATCCCAAATCATACCCAAACTCAGTGGCTGAAGTATCTCATTTTGCGTCCCAATTAGCACAGCAGTTTCGTCAACAATTCAAGGTCAAGTTTACAGCAAACCCACCACATATTTGCCCAAGGAATTCGACCATATGAACCAGCAGGCAGCAGCCCAATTTAACGACTCATAACAAGTAAAATAGAAGAGGAAGATAAATAACAGAGAACAAAATTCCCCCGCATAGCTAGTATAAATATGAGCTACAGGCTGCCAACTGATATTTGAGGAAATCCTGCATCAACATCGCCGGCCAGAACAGCTGAAGATAATCCAGAGAAATCCTGATAAACTGGTTGCTAGCATCATAGCATATCTTCTTTATCTTGTCGAGGGGGTGAGGGAGGCGTTGTGAGTGAAGGCGAGGAGGTGTGGGTCAGATGGGGAGAAGGAGAGGGAGGCTATGGAGGAAGAGAAGGTGATGGAAGATTGGGAGGGAGTGCAAATTTTTTTTTAAAAAAAAATTTTTTACAGAGAAAGAGGAAAATAATTAAGAGAGCTGAAGAGTGAGGTCAAGTTACGTATTTTTATTTTTAAGTAAACCACGTCAGCTTTAACCTGTATTAAGTATTAACGGGTTAAAATTTGGGTAAGTCTGTTTCGGGAAGGTAGGGTTAATAATACGGGTTATTTTGAGATTAAATGAAGTTCGGATTATTCAGTGAAGACCACATATAGTTTGGATTTTGTATTGCTCAACCTCTATTGTCAAAGATATGATAAGTAGAGAATGAAACATGAAGTAAATTCACTATTATGAACGCACTGACCCGAAGTATGGAATTGTACATGTAGACTAGCAAAACGTGACAACTTACCCTTGGTCCGCGGTCAGCTACTTGAGGTCCTCCACTGGACATTTGTACTGGTTGCTGAATCATCTCTGGACTGTCATGCTTATAGAATGCCTGAAGCGTCCTCACGACAAATGGACGCACTATATTCACCTCCATAGCAGAGAGATTTTTAAGCTGGTATCAAGAGGATGACACCAAGAAATTAGTATTTACGGTTCAAACTTCATACAACTACTGCACAACATATTTCAAAAAGGATAAGGTGGAAAATAAGCGGAGAAGTATACTTAGACTAAAGCAACAAAGAATACCTTCACAGCATGCGTTCTAGACGATATCGTCTCCAGGCCAGACTCAACCTTATGGAATCTGACATCCCTGATGTCTTCAATTAGAGATCTCACCTACATATTATGTATACACGAATCTATTAGGGGTTCAAATGCGGGAATTTTAACGCTTTAACATCTCAGAGATCCTGAACTGACCATGTATACGTCAGGAATGTCATCCCTAGCACTGTGGCATAAAACATAAAGAATGAGTTTAGACTCCTGCAATAAAAGGCAATGACCTCACAGAACTGACATTATAGCTTAGAAGCACTAACTGGTCAAAAAGAAGCCGGGAAATTTCGACATAATGGAAGGGTAGTGGCTGAAATTCCTTTGGAGAATCTCGTTCAGCTTCCAATATTTCTGTCAGCTTTTCTGATGATGGAAAAAAGAGTAGATAAACGTCATAACTGTCTTACATAGTGGCATAGTGCATTAGAGAAGTAGATTCATAAAAGAGAAGTGCATTAAACAAAATGCGACAAGCCGATATCCGCTGCTGCCACCAATTTAAGATTTAATGAAGCAGAACTCAATCTAAGATACTCCCCTACAGGATAACATGTCTTTAAAAATAATTTGAAGCTGGTGTTTCACAAATTAGTAGTACACTATTCATTCTGAAGCTGTAACTTCATTAACCGCTTTAGAAAATTCGTATCACAGAAACCTCAAAGCTTGTGGTGAATTTTTTTTTGGACAGTTAACAACACACTAGCATGCCAATCAAAGGTCAACACATAGGTGGTGGTTTCCCTACAGAGACAAATACTTTGATGGAAGAACTGTACTTTACTAACAAACAGTGACCGATTGCTCCATACTAGATATGGAGTAACTTCTAAAGATCTTGATCACTGTGTTACGGGTCTTCTGGAAATCGCAGAACCTGCTTCATGACATAATGATACTAGCTCCTAGCCTGCTAGCATGTTACATGTAGTTCATTTCGACCAACGAATCTAGTTTTGGCTATTTTTAAAAGCATGAAAAACACAAATTTATCCAACTATAACAAACTTAAAAGCTCAGCTAAGAATAAGCTCCAAAAATTGTCACACTGCAATTTAGGAGCATCTACGAACAACTCAAATACATATGAACACAACTGTTCCCTCCCTACATAGCGACAGCAAGACGAACTTTTCGGAGCACAGATAGGCAGGCAGTCATTGCTTGACTACTACATCCCAATATATCAGCATTTAAGATCACAGAACAATTAAAGGATGCAAAAAAAACAATAAAATTCCGTACATTTGAGTAAGCACAACTAAAAGTACTCACCAAGCGACATCCACTCAGGTGTTCGAATCGTACACTTCCCTCTTTTCTTCAATGCCACAGCAAGCCACAATGGTACCTTTGTCGCAATTTGTGGACGGAACGGCCCGTAATCACCCTACCAAACGTATATACAAAAGTTAACCCACAACAAAGATCTAACATTTCTATTCAAAGCAAATGATAACAGACAAAAACAAGTTAATTAGAATTACATCAAATAAAATTAGTGTAGACTAAGTTTACCGAAATTAAATTAAGAGGCTCCATCCTCATATTCGGCACGATTTCGATAATTTCATCTTCAGCTAAGAATTCCATCTACTTGCAATCAAAATGAACGAGGTTAGGGTTTACATTATCAAATTAACAATCCATCAATTGAACTGAACTGAATTGAACTAAACGAATGAAGCGAATACCTCAGCTGCTGAAAATACTGAAGAATCGGGATCAGATTGACCCGCCATTACTGGAAAAACGATCAAAAACAATAAAAACAAAAAAATTGAGCAAATTCGAGTGTAACAATTGTAGTAGATCGATCAATTGAAGATGAAACAAACAAGATTAAGCATCATTGAGGTTTAATTAAGCTAAATTTATGATGAAATACCTTGTTTTTAGTGAAATTAAAAGAAGTTATCGGCAATAATTTGGGGATTTTTTTGGCTTCAAATTTGTAAAACCCTAATTAATTTGGCGGGAAGTAGGTTAATGACCGAGTAGCGGAAATGGTCAAATGAGAGAGTGAGCAAATGGTCCGTTTTGGCCTAAACATAAAACAACTTTTTTTAAAGGAGAAAACAACTTTTTTTGGATACAATAATTTGAATAAATGTTGGTGGGTAAATATGAACAAATAAATATTGTATTTGCTAAATTTCGTACGCCATTTTATTGAGTAGTACATACTAGGGCTGTTCAAAAGTGCGGGTCAGTCCGGTCCGGCCTGCATCACGGGTCAATATTAACCCGGCCCGGCCCGATCCGTCAAAGCACAACCCGACCAGTTGCCATTCTCGGACCGATTCGGAGTCCCAAATCCCACAGCCCGACCCGTCTCGACCCGGACCCGGGACATGCCCGCCACAAAGCCCGCCTAAAACTCGTTCCCCAGGCCACCTGGGCCCGACCCGCAAAGTTGAACAACACTAGTACATACTTTCCTCTATCATTCTAATATTATCCTTCAAGTCGGTAGCGTTAATGGGGGATCCGAACGAAAATCAACACGACATAACTCGTTGATTAGTGTCTCGAACCTTACCCGACCCAATATTGGCTGTTAAATTCGCATACGGGCCTGAGCTGCACCCATCGAGGAGAAGAAAGTGTCAACTTTACAAGTCAAATGAAGTTCCATCCCAAAACCAAATGGCAATGGGTGGAATAGCTAATTGGTTTATTAAGTAGATCACTCAACTTTATTTCTCCCATGTGGGAGACCTACATGAGATTCTTCACACGCCTACTCACATAGTCACATGTAAGGTCTCATTTTCGATCGGTCGACAAGAACGTTTTTTTTTTTCCAAACCCGTTTCGTGGCCGGGTACGTCGTCACTTTTCGAACCCGCTAGATAGTGGCCCAGATTCGCCTTTAGTCGGACGGGAACGTCGTAACTTTTCGAACCCGTTTTCGTCTCATAACCCAAGACTAAACCTTGGGCTCTAATACCATGTTAAATTCGCATACGGGCCTGGGCCGCTCCCCTCAATGAGGAGAGAGCGCCCACTTTATAGTCCAAGGAGGTTCCTTCCCAAAACCAATTGACAATGAGTGGAGTAGTCCTTTGGTTTATAAGGTAGATCACTTTTTTATATTTTTCCAATGTGAGAGAGTTACATGAGATTCTTCACATTGACCCAATTAAATCGACGACACGCCAATTATTAAGCTTAATACTTAATCAAAATGAAAGCAATTTGATGTTTAGATTGAAGCACTTTACCTAATCAAATAATGGTTAAAACAAACTTAACGTTAGAAAATTAAAGTAATGCTATAAAATACTCGGTCCCGATAATAACCTGACTCAAACCCCACTCAACACGTCATTTGACTCGAAATGACATAACTCGACTCGAAAGACTTTGCTAACCAGACCTGATTTATCTCGAGTCTCTCGACCCAACCAAATCCGATTTATCGGATTGCCACCTCAAATGTGGGTCATTATTTAATCCGTTCTAAACTAAAACACAAATTCTTATTTGTGACGGAAGGTATCCGTCACTTATTTGTGACGGATATCATATTCCCTCACAAATAACCCATTTGCCTTGAATGGGGAAGCACATGGGGGGACCCTCCTTTGTCCCCTCTACCTATTTCCTCTCACAAACTACCCGTCGCAACCCACGACCCGTCGCAAGTAAGACTTACTAAAACTAAAAAATATCTCAAAAAAGCTTATGGATGAATTGAAATCCAACCGACCAATTACCTTAAAGTCAAAATAGCCCACGAGATATCCGAAAGGACAACCCATTCTAAACAACCAATAAAACAGAGTAGACCTACAGCCTACAGGTTACATCATACACCCACTCACACATTTATCTCCGATCACACACACACACACACACACAAAACTCAAAACCTAACCACTTCAAAAATCATCAAAATCTCCGATCTTCTTCTCGCAATTATGGCCCGTAAATTCTTCGTCGGCGGTAACTGGAAATGCGTTAGTTCTTGATCCTTCTTTCTTTTATGCTTATTAATTTACATCCTTAATTTCTTTTTGATTGATTTAGTAATTTTTTTTAATTTATTTAGATGTTTTATGATAATAATTTTTATCGCAAATTCTCATTTGAGACCGTTTTATACTATAATTTGTGCTTAAAATAATAGTGTTAGTTTGGATTATTTTACACTCTCTTTGTAAATTATTCTTGTTTAATCTCTTTCCGTATTACCGATTTATTTAATACTAATTATAGTGATTATTTTGTAATTTTTAATCTTGTTTTAGTGAATCTATTAATTAAATGCAGAAGATTAAATTTCTTATATGGTGTGATCTTTTAAATTGTGGTTAATTAGGATTGTAGTTAAAATTTACTGCATTGATTTGTCTGAGTATGATTAAATTTCGCGAATTACGGATTAATTTGAGCTATTAATTTAGATTTATGTCGCAATTACATTTAATTAACGGTTTAAACGAATTGTTATATGATGTGATCTTAAATTGTGGTTAATTAAAATTTCAGTTAAAAATTACTGCGTTGATTGCTTGAATATGATTGAATTTCGTAATTTAAGGATTAATTTGAGCTATTAGTTAAATGTAGATTTGCTCGAGTATGATTAAGTTTCGCGAATTACGGATTAATTTGAGCTATTCGTTAAGATTTATGTCGCAATTACATTTAATTAACGGTTTAAACGAATTGTTATATGACGTGATCTTAAATTGTGGTTAATTAGGATTGTAGTTAAAAATTACTGCATTGATTTGCTTGAGTATGATTAAATTTCGTGATTTAAGGATTAATTTGAGCTATTGGTTTAGATTTATGTCGCAATTACATTTAATTAACGGTTTGAACGAATTGTTATGTAGAATGGAACAACCGGTGAGGTGAAGAAGATCGTTGAGACTCTCAATGCAGGGAAAATTCCGTCAGGCGATGTCGTTGGTAAGGAAATATGAATCTGATTGTGGATTCGAATTGTTTCGAGACGTTGTTTATGTGGTTGTATTGGTTTTAAGGTGGTAGAGTTATTTTAATTTGTTTTGTACGTTTATTTTGGATTTCAGAGGTTGTGGTTAGCCCGCCGTATGTGTACCTTCCTGTGGTGAAAAGTGAGTTGAAGCCTGATATTCAAGTTGCTGCTCAGAATTGTTGGGTTAAGAAAGGTGGCGCGTTCACCGGTGAAGTCAGGTATATTGTGGCTCATTGTCTACATATTCTTATCAGTACTAGCTAGAGGGTTCTGCGTGTTGCGAGGACGTCAATTTGGTACTTTATAAATTAATACAGTTGTGGCCCTGTGGGGTGTGAGCTGAGTACTCACGAGTCGGTCTCAGTAAAATTAAGGCTGAGTACTAATAACTAAATTGTAAATAAGAGGCTGCATCCTAATTATGTCAAACTAAAGTTTGTACTTACATTTGGTATTCAACAAGCAACAACAATGCTTACTCGATTGCCCGATTGTTGTTGAAATTAGACAGTAACCTAAAGGCATATTAACCATCATTAGTTCTTCCTGATGTGCCCAACCCCCGTTACCATGGATTAGTTAAACATATAGAAAGCTTAAGAATGGTATACATGTCTCTGTCGCATGATCTAACATTCCTATGTCTAAACATACGACCATGAATTCTTGATTACTATGGTGTTCCTTGCTAATTCTGTAATCCAGCATGTAAACGGTAAACCCACATTCCCACAATGTTGTCCCTTCCCCTTTTCTACCCCACTGACTGTAACCATGGGATGTTGGTTCCTCTCCCTACTCTATCCTGCCCAATGTTTCCCTTCATCAAAACTAGTTGATATCCACTTCTTTTTTTGCTTCTGTCGTTGAGATGCTTTACATCTCGTTGCTAACCTCAATGCTGTATTTGTTATGCTAATAAATACCTCTACCGATATGATTCCTTTGATAAAGGTGTACGGTGTTGGGGTTTACAATTGCCAATATTTGTTTATATCATATTACTGTTTGCATTTCAATTGACTTGACGTTTGTATCAATGTAGTGCGGAGATGCTATCTGACTTAAGCATTCCTTGGGTCATCCTTGGTCATTCGGAAAGAAGAGCTTTGTTGAACGAGTCTAATGAGGTAGATTTTTGTGTTGAATGTGATTCAATAATATTCTTGTTTTTTCAGAATTCAGATTTTAACCCCATTTTGTATGTGGTCTAACAACTTGGTCATGTATTCTGTTTTCTGTAGTTTGTTGGAGACAAGGTTGCTTATGCTCTCTCAAAAGGGTTGAAGGTCATAGCTTGTGTGGGAGAGACCCTTGAACAACGGGAAGCTGGCACAACAATGGATGTTGTTGCTGCACAAACCAAAGCTATTGCTGGTAGGCATCTCTAATATTAAGTGCATCAATTAACATAAAAAACTTTTCAAATCATAGCAAGCTTCACTATCCACGCGACCATGTCCAATCCCCATTTTTTGAATCTGTGACAAGTGAGATATGCTAAAAAAATTGATTTTTTTATGGGTGGCGATTTATGATTTAAAAACCCTTACCTGCCTTTTTTGCCGGCATTTAACTCATCCTGGATCCACCTCAACTTGACCTTAGAGGATATGGTACTCACCTCTTCCTAGAGTGACTGTGTCTGTCTTATGTTATCTTTTAGGTTTTAAGGTTTGGTTCATTGTATCATACTAGGAAACTTTCATCTAATTTTAAGGGACAAGTATAAAAAAAGTGGTGATCCTTTGTCTCCGTATATTTTTATCATTTGTACAACGGGAAGCTGGCACAACAATAGATGTTGTTGCTGCACAAACCAAAGCTATTGCTGGTAGGCATCTCTAATATTAAGTGCATC
Source organism: Silene coronaria (assembly GCA_028566215.1). NCBI lineage: Eukaryota > Viridiplantae > Streptophyta > Magnoliopsida > Caryophyllales > Caryophyllaceae > Silene > Silene coronaria. The sequence goes on along the minus strand of JAOWBH010143106.1, from coordinate 386 downwards.
AATTAACCTAAAAAACTTTTCAAATCATAGCAAGCTTCACTATCCACACGACCATGTCCAATCCCCATTTTTTGAATCTGTGACAAGTGACAACTGACAAGTGAGATATGCTAAAAAAATTGATTTTTTTGTTGGTGGCGATTTATGATTTAAAAGCCCTTACCTGCCTTTGTTGCCGGCATCTAACTCATCCTGTATCCACCTCAATTTGACCTTAGAGGATATGGTACTCACCTCTTCCTAGAGTGACTATGTGTGTCTTATGCTAGGTTGCACGAAAACGGACACGGACACGGACACGACACGGACACGGGGACACGGCAATCCAAAATTTTTAGGACACGGACACGGCAAATAAAACAAAAAATCAATATACATATTGAAAT
>JAOWBH010143095.1:0-13109 GCA_028566215.1 Silene coronaria | reverse complement strand
GTAATGTCAAACTCTAGTAAGCCAATCATTACCGATTAATGTTGGTCAGTTGACTTTATAATGAAGAATCATCCCTTGAGTATTCTTATTGGAGATTTGACAGTGATATTTCGAATCACTGTTGTGATCGCACCATTGTTGAGGACACTCACTCCAACAAGACCAACTTGTGAAATGGTTTATTCTTTTTCTGGCCCCAACAGAAGTACAAAACAAAATTCAGTTTTTCGATTGTTCATCTGTTGTTGTAAGAGGAATATGCGACGAGGACGAGGAGTAGAAGGAGAATTGATCAATTTCTTTTTTAATGTATACTAAAAAAAACCATGCTTCGTATAATCGTGATTTTTTTGCACGTAAAAGTGAATATTCATGGTCTATAGTCTATACCTTTACTATGCATCATAATGTATGCCATTAACAATGATAAAAAAAAAAAAAAAACAAATTTGCCTTTGGTGCATCCAACTGAAGCTTTTTAAAAAATCTCAACTCGGATCGGCGGTCATTAAAAGAGGAAATCCACGTTTGATTGGATTACCTATTCATTTTTTTTGGGACTACACTGGAACATTGTGCTAGAGTATATGGTTTTATAGTGAGTGTTTTTACTGAAGCCTCAGAAAAATGACCAATTCACGGTTTTGAGGTACATCTGTTATCAAAGAGTTTTGTGGTGTGTGAGTATATTTTAGCTATTCATTGCTTGTTCTAAATATTATATGGCTTCTCTACGTCTTTAAATCATGGGATGTAGGGTGTTGTGTTTGAGAGTTCAAGCTAAATATGAGCACTAATATAGCGGGCGATGGCTCGGGAATGTCTGAGTTGGGTTTTCCTTATCTCTGCTCCATGGGTCCTTGCTGGTAGAAGTTGTGTGTCGTTCAGTGGTGTGATCTATTGGCATCATTTGATCACTTTGTATTAAGTTTTATAGCTTCTGTGTTCTAAAGTTGTTGCGTTTAGTTGCTTGATGATTATATTGGAATGATTCCTTTCATTGCTGGTTATGATAGTAGTTGCAACTGAATCCTATATCAAAGATGTCCTATTAAGATGCCGGTGGACTAAGTGTGACCAAGTGGTCTATTTAGGTTATTATTATTGTGAAGGATTTTGCTAACTTTCTTACTAGCCACCAACAAAGAGCCAGTCATTTCTGGAGCAAGAACATGCTTGGTAACTTTGCACATTTATCATTTGCTTTGTTATTAAGAGATCGTCTAACTAGAATTTGTAACACAATTAGTTATATTGATTGTCTAATTATAATTTTTCGATTTTTAGAATTGTCTAATTATAATTTTTGGTTTTTAGAGTAGGATTGTCAGCCCCTTTGAGAGTGCCTACTGCTTTGTAGTTGAGACATACCCGTTTTAATGCATATGTCTGTCTTCTGCTTTACTGTTTTCGTTGTTGTCTTTATCTTGATATGTTATCTTGCTGGCAACTATACTGTATATGATCAGTAAAAATGTCGTCCACCGAGAGCTCGAATCAGCATACAATCCCTAGCATCTGTAAGTGTGGCCTTCCAGTAGAGCTTTCTAGGACTCTCATTCCTGACAGCTGCGGGATGATGTATGAAAAATGTAAATTCTACACTTCAGCTGCTGGTTGTGGCTATTTCAAGTGGATTGAAGAGCAGAAGACTCAGTGGCAGAAGGGTGCAATCCAGCGGCTTGTGGATGCGTAGGAACGGATGGAAAGTGCACTATTTGATGTTGTTGATAGTAGGAGCATTATTTTTAAGCGGCTTCAGATAGTAACTGCTGAGAATAAAGTTCTGAAGTTAAGGAACGAAGATCTTGCTCGGCAGCATGCTTTCTGTAAGAGTATTGAGTAGTTTAGGATCATAGTAGTTCTTTGTTATGCGCTTCTATTTGGGCTAAGTTGCTTGTGCATCAGTCACTCGTTTGGGTAAGCTCATGTTGTTCGGCTTAAGTAGATATAAGTGTATGTGAAATACTCTAAGACGTTGTTCAATCACATAATGCTTCAGTTTGCGCTTGTTATCGCTTCGTTCTTGTTCAATCATGGTTATGTCCTTGACTGGTTGTGGTCATTATAAGAAGAATGTTCACTTTTGTTTTCTGATTTACTCATATTTAACTTATTCAGGATTCAAGTAGAAATCATTTATTAAAGTTGGCAGTACCTCTTCGATAAATCGAACAAAGAGGTATAATATTGGATTATTTAAACTATCTTCGTAATTAGGAGCAAACGTACAGCCTAATTATTTCTTTTTTTTTTAGCACAAATTGAGTGATCTTCGAACGCACTAATTTCTTATTCAGTCTTTGATTTAAACGTGGTGTATGTTTATCTTACTCCAAGTTTGACTATGATTAATACATTAGCGCTTTGGGTTTTGCAAGGCCAGGCTCGCTCGATTTTTTAAAATAGTAAATTTTTTAAATCACTCCCACGATACATGGTGGCTAACTACTGCAAAATGCACATGTTATCATGTAGCCTGCAACCGCAGTTGATTTCCAGAAAATTAGCATTCAAGATATGAACACCAATGCATTCCAACGGTGAAGTTGTTGAGTTTACTATTATTGTTTAATTCCTATGCGTCAAAGTACACCGCTCCTCGCAACATACTACACCAACGTACAAAAGCCATTTGAAGTCAAGACCTTGCAAACACGGACAGCATCAATGCATACTCACAAACATTGTAAATAAATTCAATCCTTAGGGTAACCACAATGTTCATATAGAAAGAATCGATTGAAACACGTTATTATCTGCTCTATCCCAACCCAATATATTCACAATCGAAATATGTCATCCTTGGGCCTCCGCGCGCGCGGTGGAACAACTAATTCATGAAAAGTTTCAATTCATCTTAATTAGAGTAAACAAACAAATATCCATTTTATTGTTCATTTACATTAAAATTCTTATATTTTTTAGAAGGTACCACCTACCTCACAATCTAGATAGCATTAAAATGGATACAAGCATAAATCAGGCATGTGACACGACCTCCCATGAGATGTAGGACCAACACACATTATTTAAATTTAATATATTATATATTTTAAGTTAAACTCCCTTTGTACCACACTAATGGTAACATGGACTCACTTTCTGTGAGGAGAAAAGTGGGTTCATGTTACCATTGGTGTGGTATGAAGGGAGTAACTTATAAACGTATATAAAAGTAATTGATAAAAATTTAAACAAGTGAAGGTAAGATTTGACCTTGAATATAACTCATTCTCATTTCTCATTCAAAACCATCTTCTAACCAACCTCTTTCAGCATTCGTCATCTCATTCATCGTCTAAAGAACATCATTTACCCCAATTCAACTCATTTATCCACCATAACACAACACACTATTTACCTTAAATTCGACATGATGTTTTTTTAAAATGTGTCCAAATACAATAGACACATATCAAAGACGTGCTCAAATACCATGAACACGTGCCGACACATTTAGACTTGTGTAGGACACAGTGTCGGACACGAGACGACTGGTTAAGAGGATTGTCTATGTTAAGGCTCTATTTGATAAAATTAGCTGAAAAGGTCAAATTGTGGACAACGAAAATTCGTCTATGCGGTGTTTTTTATTAAAACAACATTTTTTAGAGTTGCCACTAAAATTTGAAACCGTTTTAGAGAAATGAGTTCATATGAGAGTACGTGTTGAGATGTTCGTTAATAAAACAACCAACCCCGCCTGTTGTAATAACAGCCTCTACTAAGGACAATGATGGTTATTTGGATATGTATCACACATGAGAAATGCAACCATTAGATTAAACCCTAGCATGTTAATTTCATTCTAATCGTTTAATGTAAAATCGACTTCGTCAAGTTGCTTAGCATGTGAGTTAATTAATAGGCATAAATAAACAAACACGACCTAAGGGGAAAGGAAAGTCGCCATTAGGATCTATCCTATTAAAACCCGGGCATTTCATGCTGACTCAAACAACGAATTAAAATTAAAACTTGATCTAATTACAATTGCTAAATAAGACTCGATGACACACGATTTGAAGGTTCTAAACCCCTAATTAGACACCTTAGTTACTAAATTATATTTATTTAATTATTTAATGATCTAGTTACATGCATGTAAATAAAAATAGCATAAGGATAATAAATATAATTTATTTCTTCAATAATGGCAAAAGATGATGATAATGATCACAACAACTCCTTGTTGATGAAAGCTCCAAGCCTTAAGAAGGCTCTCCAACCTTCTAGGCTCCAAATTAGAAGCCCTCCTTTTAGTAGCACCCAAGACTTTGCCTCAAAAATCTTTAGTATATGATCTAGATAATTACTAGAAACTACCCTTAAAATATTACAAATATTACTACACTAGTAATATAATAATATCTATGTGAGATTTAATTGAAGTTTGATAGGGTCTTTTTATGTGATGAAGATGAATAAATAAGATGACAACAATTTTTCATCCATTCTACATTAAATGGCCCAAGTGGTCAAAATAGAGAATTTATTTATCTCAAAAATTCACATGCAAAATCCCTAAGTTGATGTGTATATATATGCAATTCAATATGTAATGAAATGTAGACAATTTGTTGGGGAGAAATGACCAACCTCATGTGTGTCACACACACATAGAAAAATCCGGCCATGTGGAGTTGTCATGGTTCTTATTTTGATTTTTGACATTTGTCCCACAAATACTTATAAGTTATATACTTAAATATTCTATATAATTAAATATTATTATTCTATATAATTAAATATTAATTTGATCGTTTAACAATTAAGGCCTTATTTGGTTACTCCTTTAATTCATGGGAAGTCTAAGATCCCATGAATTACATTTTTTAGGAATTGTTTGGCTACCCAAATGTGAAAAATTGGAGGAACTCAAACTTACTCCATGTATGATGTGGGAAGTAACTGACTAACCCCCCTCCCGATGAGTTTCACTTCCCATGTTCTTACATATTCCAAACGATATTTTTACAAGAGATGAGAATCCAATTCATGGGAAGTGTGAATTCCCTTATGACAACCAAACATCTTTTTGCAATTCATAGGAACTTATATGTAGGAATTAAGTTTATGGGAAGTACAACTACCTACATAATATTAATTCCTGGATAAACCAAACATACCCTAAATGATACACCCTCCTATTCAGCCTGTAATTCCCCTTTCTCTAATATATGTGAGTAATATTCTAATGAAAGGGGAACATTAGGCTGAATAGGAGGGAGTACAAACTAATGAATAATATACACTTAACAGATAAGTGATATTTGACCATTATAACAATATATAATGGGTCATATAATACCCAAATAGCTAATTTTAAAACTCCTTGTAAATATAATTAACTAATTACCTCTGCCTCACAATATATACTAAAACTGTATTAATACTAATTAAATATTAGTAATTAATACAAATTTAGTCAATTAACACTTAATTACTAAATTTCATCTTATGTAATCATATTAAAAATAGATATAAAATTTATTAGTTGATTATCGTATAATCGAATAATAAATCCACTTGGCCGGAGTTCTAAACTCATTATCAAAATAAAACTCACTTGACTAACTTTCAGTCAATATATTCAAGGCACTAATTATTTTGTATCATACACAAATAATTAGTATTTTTATTGGGACTCCGTCCTATAGGTGTGACCGAAAGGGATCAGATGATCATCGCCGTCATACGACAGTAACGTCTAACCCTAGTCGGCTTATCGTTACCGATATACGTTGATCAGCTGACGAGTATAAATTTAATATATTCTTGTTATATTCCTCTAATGAGATTTAGTAAGTAGACGCACTATTGTGCAGGACAGCTATTCCAACAATCTCCCACTTGCCCGACACAAGTGTGCGCTACCGATTATCTTGTCCGTTTATCTCTCACTCAATGACAGTTGTCTTTCAGGTCGCACTTGCACTTGATCATACCATGAGTGGTTTCATCGATCAGGAGAGTAACTGTCTGATCGAAAAATCTACCATAGATCACTTCCGAGCATGGCCACGCATTTTCAGTCACTACTCCACGAGTGGCCCTATGATGTTTAAACCCCGACGAGGGTGGACAATTCCTATTGACCTATTTTCTTTGTTCAATCACAGATCATCATGAACTAGAAGATGCTCATCGGCCTATTTTTACGGCATGACCTAGGACAAAAACCAAAGCTAATCGAAAACTGCACTGACTTAGACAAATAGTCGCTAGTTAAAAGAATCGACTCATAGGAATATTATAGAAGTCCTTCCCACAACCAGACTACAAAATAAAATTAAAAGGATCCTATAAATGGTCACTGCCCAACAAAGTGTCATACAGTCTGCCTCTGTAATCGACCAGTCATTTCCATGACACCATGGTTGTTAAACCAACCATCAATCTACTTGCAATCTAGTCACTCTGAGACGTCACCTCATTAAGTAACTACGGATAAAATACAATGTTAATCCTGTTCACTTGAATAGGGTTCAATGTTGTCTCAACAACCTATTCAGATCAACAAAGTATTTAAAATATAATTCAGTAAATACTGAATAAATGAGTCTAGAAAACTCAAACGATAAATGAAATTATCATACATGTAGAAATTGATACAATATCTAACTATTGCACATCATATAATCCACAGTAATTCTGGTATACACCCCAATCCCATTAATACCCTTATAAATTGTCATTTCCCTTCGTTCTATGTAATCTCATATTACATAAAAATACCAAATATGTGTCTAGAGTTATTTCTAAACATAAACTCCTAGCCTCAAAATAGCTCCCGTTGTCATCACGGTCTCTTGGGATAGGAACTTTGGCTGTAGAAATTACTCCTAGTCCTTCTAATACTGCTGAATCCAAGCTATTTTCTTTTGCATCATCAAATGTTGCAATATACTTAGCTTCTGTTGTAAAGTTCGTAAGTATTGACTGTCTGGAACTCTTCTAGCACATAACTCTTCTATAATTATAAAGACATAGCCAGATCGGAATTAAACACCATCCCAATGTCTTTGGAACCAGCATCCGTGCAATTCCTTACACATATCTCAACTGGCATTCGTATAACCCCTTACATGAATTACCTCCAAACACTTAAAATAAATCCTCGGTCCTTCTTAAGTACATAAGGATCTTATTTATGGCTACTTAGTGACTTTCACTTAGATTTGATTGATAACAACTCGTCACACTCAAAGCATACGAAAAATTGGGGTGAGTATACATCATAGCGTATATAATTGGTCCAGCAGCGGAAGCAAATGGAATCAATTCTAACGTGTTCAACTCGTTTGAACCAATTAAGAATCTTATCGATATAAGACTTCTGAATAATCACTAATATCCTTTTAGATCTATCTCTATAGATCAAGATATATAAGATGTATTGCGCTTCTCCTACGTCTTTCATCATTCCTAATGATTGATATGTGATCCACATATAAGACTAAGTAAACCACCTTACTCCCACTAAAGCCATGTATAAACACGATTTCTCGATACATAGAGAAAACTTTTGTAACATGATCGAAGTGATGATTTCAACTCCTTGATGTCTACTTAAGACTTACTCTTAAGTTGCATGCTTTCTCGGGATTGTTAGGATCTACAAAACCTTCAGGTTATGTCATGTACACTTCATGTTCTGAGTCCCATTCAGAAAAAGGGTTTTGATATCTTTTAGTCAAATTTCATAGTCATGAAATGTAGCAATCACTAAGATATTCCGAATGGATTGAAGCATTGCGACTGGTGGAAACTCTTTTCCACCAATTGTTATGTCCATCCATCCAATTTTGTTCTAAAAGATCTGTTTACACTGAAGAGGTCTAACTTCTTCAAGTAAACATATCAGGTTCTCTACCTTAGAATCCATTTCGCATCGCATGACTCCAAGCCATTGCATAGAGTTGGGATTAGAAACAGCCTCTTTGTAAGTTACAGGTTTGTCAATTTCCAAAAGTAACAAGAATTCATCACCAGCGATAGGTGACAAGTTCAACCTGATCTCTTAGGTTCCAAAGAAAAAATTACTAAATTGGATAAGCATGAAACATTTTCCTGCTTCATATGCTCAGTTTGTGGCTCTTGAATGGAGATCTTTCTATTACCTTAGTCGTGCTTTAATTTAGTGGTTAAATTTCTAAAATAGCAGACAAAAATAGTAAACCCCCAAATTGAGTCAATTAGCTCAGTATGACTTATTATGAACCGAACCGTATCTTAAAAAGTTTGGTTTTCTGTGATACTATATCACGATTTATCAGGTGAAAATCAAAGTCATTACTTAGATATTCTCCACCATGAATGGATCGTGAGCTTGATCTTTTACTCTATTTGTTTTCTACTTCATTTTGAAACTCTTTGAACTTTTCAAAAATTTCACTCTTATGCCTCTTTAAGTAAATATTTTCATATCCACTCATTGGTGAAATAATAAAGTAAACCTAACCGCCTCTAAATTAAATTGTCATTGGATCATATACATCCGTATGTATTAGGCCAAATAACTCACTGACTCGATCTCTTTTTTCACAAAAGGGCACGGGTCATCTTGCTTTGAATAGAAGATTCGCATATACCATGAGATTCATAATCAAATGATTTAAGAATACTAGTCAATACCAGTCTCTTAATGTGTCTTTTGTTTATATATCCTAAACGAGAATGCCAAAGATAAGACTTGATCGGGGTCATGTGTTTTGAGCCTTTTATAATCTATATGACATAAATTTCTAGTTAAGTTAAGAATACAATTACCTGTGACTGGTATAAACCAAGTCATGGTATGTAATGGTACAACGCTTGCTTTAATCACAAAAGTGAAACCCTATGTGTTTTACACAAATACGGACATTATGTTCTTATTAAGAGTTTGTGTACATAATAACCTTTATTTAAGCACAACTCTAAATCAATAACTAAATTAAGTACATTATAACATTTATATGTCCCTACAGAGGTCGACATCACTCATGGCTAGTCGTTGCACAATTATCAATCCTTGTATCAAATACCATGATAGGAACCATAACTGGTATCAAATATCCACAAAGTGGTACTAGAGAATGATATCAATCATATAGATACTATAGGGTATATAATTTTCTAGCGTCATACGCCCAGCTTTCTTGTCCTCTAAGTATTTGGGGCAGTTTCATTTTTAACGTCCTACATTGGTTCAATAGAAACATTTATGGTCGGGGTATGCACCTATCTTAGGTTTGGTCTTGCTAATCCAATTAACTTTACCCTCACCTTTACGTTGTACCAATAAGTTACCCTTTCCAGCTTTCTTCTTGGACCTCGTTTTATCCTTAACGGTTTATAGACAAAACATCCCATCTTGAACTCCCATTGTTTTGCATATCCATTTCTACTTGTTTTAAAGAGGGTGCAGCAATCAAGACATTCTTGATCGGGCATGGCTTCCTTTTATCCTCTTCATAAGAGGTTTTTAACAATGGTGGTTAACTTCGTGGAAGAATTGGGATAAATGGTTCAAATTGAATTTTCTCATTTGTTATAGTGGAACAACGGAGATTCATACTATGATCGTTTAATTTGTTACCATTTTCTTCCAAAGAAACTATTTCCATGGAAAACTTGGGAAAAAGAAGAGCGAAAGAATTTTATGATGTCATTGCAATATATTAATTACTACAAACAGAAAATGACGAAAATATTAACATTAATCGTTGTGTACATGGAAAATAGTTTAACAAGTTTTAAATAGCATTTATATAATGATCTCCCACCTAAATTATATAAATGATACCGAGATTCGTTTTTAATTAAATTCGGGCACGGTGAACCGATACATCCCAAACCTAACTAATTTCGGTGAGTCAACGTTTGACTGATTCTACTCCTAGAACTCTTGGTCGATAATTTTTTATAAATTCATCTCCAGCCCCGGAACTGAGACTCTGCATCTCGTTGAGTCCAACCAACTTTGGCGTGTAATAACAATTATTACCCTACTTACCCGAGGTAAAAAGGGAACACCTCGCTTAGGCGAGCGTGGTTCTAATGAACAAGGGATTCATAGGTCCTACTAATTGGTAAAGTTAATCTCAATTTTAAATATGTGAGAGATCTTGTCGATTAGTTATCAACTCCCTATAAATGAATTAAGTCGGTGAATTATAGATAACTGTAAATTGACAATAAAGGAAAAATAAAGGGAAATCACGAATAACATATAATATGCAAAAATACGAATCCTAATATGGCCTCCTAAATCTAGCTAATCTAATTAACTAGACTATTACAAATTGGAACCAACTCCTTGGTCCCTAATGGATCTTCATCGGAACACCTTCCAATTGGCATTGACTCGGAAAACACCGGTCTTCATCGGAACTCCTTCCAATTGGCACCGTCTCAAGGAAATCGCCAGTCTTCGTAATAAATAATTACAAATATAAAATTGAATTACATAGCAATTCCTATTATACATTTGTTGTAATAAAAATAAAACTATTAATATTACAAGCGGCAATACGAAATCGCAATTAAATTACAAACGAATCAGTATTCCCTTTCATTACAGGTAATACCGATTAAACTAATGAGACCATACTAGGTACAAATTACATGATATAAATTACATACATAATTTAAATGACATTCATTCAAAAATGCAGAATTTAATTTTTTTTTTTTAAAAAGGGTTATTTCATAGTAATAATCCAAATTATAGGTCATCTTCTCACAATAATCTGAACTTCAATTTAACTCAAAATAAACCATACTATTGCCCCTTTCTTCTCATAACAATCTGAATTACCGGATACCTGTTTAGCCAGTTAATTAACCCATAATTTTTTGTTTTTCTGAGTAAATTAAGTGATCTCCCCTTAATTAAATACCCTTACAATGTTAATCACCCAACCCTTATAATCACACAAGTTAATTTTGTACAGACGATCCTTGCAATTTACTATGCTTGCAATTTATATTCTTCCTCACCATTTCAACACCATCAACCGCCACCTTCGTCCAAGTCAAACACCTTCCACGACCATCATCATAACACCTCACAACCGATCCGAATTAACAATTATCACCACATTTGAATGGAGATCTAGGGTTTTAGAAAATTACCCAACTATTTGTGGAGGAATAACGGTCCCAGGCGGCGAAAGATGATGATTGTTGACAGCGGTGCACCGGTACAGCGCGGCAAAGAAATGAAAATTGAGAAAGCGTTAGTTATCATTATCATATCATCATCTTCTCTTCTTTTGACTCAAAACCACTGCTGCATTTATTCCAGTCTTACTTAATTTTCTGGGTTTTGGTTAGATCACCCATGGTGGGTTGCCATCAACAGGGCCGGATATAAGGGTGTTCAACCCGTTCAATTGAACATGACCCCCGAATTTCTGTATAGTAGACTATAACAGTGCAAGTGTGCAACTAAGAAACATATCTTAGTTGGTTGCAGCGCATGTATATCTTTCTTAGGTTATGTGTTCGACTCTTTGCAGCGGTTTTGTTTTAATGTGAGAGTAAGGTGCTAAGAGCAAGACCATAACAACATTAATAAATCGGTGACTGTCCTAGGGGCCACGTAAAAAAATTTGTACAGGGCCTCGAAATTGTCCCAGACGGCCCTGGCCATCAATGGGGTTTGTTTGGGTCTTATTGGTCTCACTTCTCCAAGGCTGTATAGTGGAAGGTGAACTTGGGCATTTGAGTTTCAAAGAATTGAAATGCTAAAGTGGACTACTTTATCCTCTCAAAAGAGCAGATACATGTCGTTGGTGATGAGTGTTGTTAATGGGAAACTACTGGAAAACTAAGGCATGAACAAAAGAAAAAAAAATTAACAGAGGATTACTGGATTTTATGGGTTAAAAATAAATAAGTGCAATATAAGTAGAGGAGGCAATATGATGGTTTATTTTTAGTTAAATTGAAGTTCGGATGATTACGAGAAGGTGACCCATAGTTTGGATTATTCTTATGAAATAGTCCAAAATTAATTACGTAAATCAACCTTCAACAATTACAACATTAATACACCGTGATTATCCTTCAAAACCTCTGACAAAATAATATTGTTTTTTAAAAAAAAAAAGGTTTTATATATAGTAAAATTAAGATAAAAAATAAGTAAAAAGACGTTAATGAAATTAACCCTCCTAAAACCACCCAACCCAATTCATACTATAGTTGAACCTAAAACCACCTAATTTGTGAAAGTGTATCCTGTTGAATCTTGAAGTTACCCGACCTATGAACAATGTAAATCTTTTGTCCCATCTCGTGTCCCATTGCTTTTTCTTATGACACATAATCACTTTGATATAAATATCACTAATTTTATTATTTTTATCGTACTATTATTCGTAATTACGATAAGAATACAAAGTTGTAGGAAAAAAACGTTAGCGCTTAAACTAACACAACCTGAGAACATCATGAAAAAAGATTCATTCAAATTAGCAAACCTGTTTTATGTGTAGTTGTCCTCAGTTTCTATTACTACAAAAAGGGTAGAGCGGCGGGAGCCCATGTACTGTTCTGTTGTAGACTCCGTAGAATTTTATGCTGGAGATTGGTTGGATTTTTGGGTCAAGGTTTCGCCTCTTAAGGCAGCCACATACCGGTCATTTGTGTCTTTCTTCTCTTGCAGTTCAGCGAGATACCAGCTAGCTTCTCCTTGTTAACTTGTCCCGTCATCTGAATCATACATACGTTCTTACTTCAGTTTGTATTACTGAAGACACTGAATCTACTGATATTTTAGTTAGGCAATATCAGAAGTCAGAACACAAATAAGATTAGTAACTGCATAGTAAAATGTTAATTAGTCAGCTTAACACTATAAAATTATACCTATGATCACTGATCAGATCATCTAACCTTTCCAAAACTTAACATGGGTAAGTGTTACAAAATAGCCTCTTCTTGTTAACCTTTCGTATCCGCAGTTAATAACATACCCTATTTTCATTATAATAAAAATTAGAATTTGAATTTTTCTGAATTTGAACTGATAAAAGAGATTCAAACTTGGCAGAGGTAATATTGAAATTCAAGTATTAAACGGCCACATTAGTTGTGGCTGTTACATTATCTTT
>JAOWBH010143084.1:2527-13111 GCA_028566215.1 Silene coronaria | reverse complement strand
CTTTCTTATTCAAGGTCACCAATTTTATATCCTTAATCCTAGTTTAAGGTATCATTAGCATGACCCAACAAGGTCACGACCCAGTTGGTGACCTTGCTTAGTTTCGTTGCTGTTGAGTTATGAATTTTTGAGTTAGTTGGTTACCTAGGGTTTTCATTCAACTCTTGTATGCTTACTTGTTTGTCTTGTTGATTATCTTGTTGAAGAGTTTTACGAATTACTCCGTACTTGATTTTGTTGATTATTACGGAACTGAACTTAGTTGTAAGTAGCTTCTACTGGAATTAGAAGCATGTTCTTATTTCTTTCTCGGGTGGCAATTAGCTTACATTGATCGGATAAGGTTTCAGTGTTGTGTAAATTTGGTATGCTCCCTCCCACATGAAGCCGTTGAAATTATATGGCTAATTTGTTGCATAAACGTGAACCAGTGTATTTGTTCCCCTCCTACGTACATAGGCTTTTTCGCTTGGAAGTTTTGTTGTCGTTTCCTTGTGAGTGTGGGGTATCAGATCATTCTATCATGTATGTTTTACTGAATTGCTACCCTCTCTTTGAAGGTTAAACTAATATTGCTTCTTATGCATGTGAGTTTTTTAATCAACAATCAATGTTTCTTTGTTATGTCCTCCGTAAATGTCAAATGTGTGCCAGCTGCTGAGAGCTTTTACTACGTCTTGTTGTGAGAATTATTGTCTTTGTAGATTTTGCTCTTTTATTTGACCGAGTTTTTTCCCTTACAGGCTGCCAACTACCTTAACATCAAGAGCTTGCTGGATTTGACTTGCCAAACTGTTGCCGACATGATCAAGGGAAAGACACCCGAGGAGATAAGGAAGACTTTCAACATCAAAAACGACTTCACACCAGAAGAGGAAGAGGAGGTCCGCAGGGAGAACCAGTGGGCCTTCGAATGATAGGCCAGCTTAATTAATTAATCATTGTGGAAAGGTGTAATCAGACAATTCGATTATCATTTCATGGTGTTTCATTTATCTTCGTTTAAGAATTAAGAGTTGTGTTTAATGGTGGTACAAGGTGGCATTGTAAATTAACATTGGTCTTCAAGGGAGGTTGCTGTTCGTAGGTGGACATCATCCATCATCTTCGCACCTTGTAATTTTGTCGTAATTATGATCCTTTGGCATCTATGACATCTTATTAATGTGGCATTTCAGCTAATTTTCCACGCTTCATTTTACCTCTTTCTCGTATTATGTCCTGCAACTTGAGAATGCAGCTGAACTTCTGAAGTCTAATTCCAGGAGCTTTGATAGATTGCGTAATTTGAACCCTTGTTCACCTGGCATTAACATACACTGAATCAAACAATTATTGTGTTCAATTTGGTTTGTTTTTTGGCTAATATTCATTAGAGTTAGGAAACCACCAATATTACAAGGGATTAGACATAGGAAACTACCCAGAATTATAAGTAGCAGAGTGCCGGAGGTAGAAACACCTGATGTGATTAAAATGAAACCAACATCAACTACAGTTCGGCGAAAGCTACTCAGATAACAGAAAAAAAAAAGGCAGGGGTAGAAAAAGTTGTTATTTGAATACCCGCACAATCAGCACTATGCTTGATTTATCCATTAAGGTGTGTCTTCACTCTTCAGAGAAGGTTAGAGGTTGGAGACTGTAAGTACAACCCCTGATATCAGTAATATGTGCCGTTAAGCACCAAGTACTGTCAGCGACATAACCAGGATTTTTAGTTAGGAGGGTTCGGGTTTTAGGATATAAGTAGAGGTGTACAACCCCTATCTAATTCATGCTCCATTTTTATTCCCTTCTGATCCTGTTTCTCCCCCCTTTTCATTATTCTACCTGTAATTTTCATTTTTTAATGATTCAAGTTTGCCAGCCCCAAGTGAATTTAGAATTAAAGTTTTGTTGTTGTTTTTGTAACATCGTAATATCATAAACTCAAATACCCAAAGAGCAAGAAACACAGGATGTAAGAAATCGACTGACATTCAGAAAATACAACGAGAACACCAACAAAAGCCAACACCCTTAACCAATTAATCGCTGATGATTTGCCCAAATCACGGATTTTTCCTGCTAATGCCATTTCACGTTCGATCTAATCTAGCATAAAGCCATAAAGCTTGTGCCTGAAAGTTTAAATCTAACATTCTTCTGTGTCAACTATAGATTGTTGATGGAATACCTCGCTTAAGGTTCCAAAGGATGGCAAAATACTCGAAGATGATGAATCATCCGCTACTGGCAAATCTTCTGCCGTAAAGAACGAGACTGACTAGTTAGTCTTCTATAGGAATCATATATGGTTGATCTTTTCTTAAATCCTGCATAGCATCAAGGAACCTGTATTGCTGTTGCTGCAAGCCTGCAAACATTCTGTACAATCCCTCCTTTTCTTTATTAAATTCTGAACCAACTGTCCTGATGCTACATCATTTTACAATAATTTCAGTAAAGTCCTGCTGCATAATCTTGTACTGAGTTGTCCCATTTTTGTTTGACAGTTGTTAAACAAAATCCCATTAACAGTGATACCAAAAATCGTTTTTTTTCCCCTGGACGTCTGAATATAAAAGCAAAGTCTTATTGATGCGGTCTTATTTCTGAGAATAACGTACTCACAATAGAAGATTCGATAACAGTTCAGTACTTTTATAGGAGTATTTCATTTTGCTTTATTTCGTCATAAACAACCGCTAAATAATACGAGTACGTATTTATCCTTGGACTCATCCAGTCATCCCACACCACAAAATGTTGCAATTTGCAAATGAAAAACTGTTGGGAATGAATAATAAGTCATAACTCATAAATGCTGAAATTAAATTAAATTTATAAACAGTAACCTATACAAGATTTATTAAACTGTTTCCAACCTTATCCTTATCTATTTATATTTGCAAGTGAATTTGAGTTGTTATTTTGTACTGGTACACAAGAAGGCAGAATATATTGGCTGCAGTTAAAAAGCTGGCAATATCTATTGTCACATTTTTTTGGCCTCTTTTATCAGCATACAAACTTTTGGTTTACGGAATTTTACAACTTCTTTCGTGTTGTTGACGCTTTCTAGTTTTCAGGTAAGCTTTTCGAATCCCATTCATCTCTTCTCCTTTCGTTTTCCTTTCGGAATTTGGTTAGCAGTAGATTGGTGAGAAAAAAAAAACGTAGATACTAGAACCTGTAGACGAAACTCTCAACTGAAACAACTACATTAATTTCCTCCAAGATTAATTTTCCAAGAAACAAGAAATAGCTTATACTCCGTATTAGTATGTGGTATCTTAAATAGCTTATAGGTTTGGTTGTCGGAAATTGAACCCGGGTCTTCTTGACCTTAAACGACAACAGAATCGATTGATGACAAATTATGTTCAACCCCCTTATAATTAAAGAATTTGAAGTGTTGATCTTCTCACATTTATGTTCTTTGGTTTCTAATTTCTTATTTTTTGATGTTGTAGTTAAGTAGAGTAATGCCTCTGTTCGGTCCAATTCGCTACATATGACCAATATGTAGTGAATTGGACGGAGTAAGACGGAATTAGGAGATATGAAACAATTGAGCATGTTTTCATGAGATTAGAGTACCTTAGAAGTCGTAAGTTCAAAACTAATGGCTTGTACATCTACTTCGCTGACATGGCTTGTACAAGAAGTAGCATGTACATGACATAAAAAGTTTAACATGTTCCAAGAAACAAAGAATATCTTCCTTCTCTCTTTTACTACTACAATACAATTAACTTAACCTCACATTAAGCAACATAGTTATGCAGAACATAATATGCTTGATCTTCAATTACATCGGCCTAAGAAGCCTCAAGGAATCGACAACTCTAGACCAAGGACAAGGCGAGGTTGGTCGTCACTCAAAGGATGAATGTTGTAGTGTGTGCTTGTCAAGGCTAATCAAGGAAGGAGAGGACATTAAGGTATTGCCTTGTCTACACCATTTTCACTCAACATGTGTCCAACGTTGGTTTGACGCTCCTCCCAAAACATGTCCAGTGTGCCGCTTTCTTGTTGAAGATGTCAAGCTGTGCAGAGATCAAGCAGAGTTAACTCAGGAAATGGTAATTTGGTATTCTTCTTCGTTCCATGTCGCTGGATTCTCGCCTTTTTAGGCCTTAACGCTTGCTTCTACGCTTGTTTACAACGCGATTTTAAACATTGACGGGGGATAATAAACAAATTCATGATTTTTTCCGATCTTTCAATGCGATTACAATTTCATAATTTTTGTACTGTCCTAGCGCCTTATTACGGCCTCTACTTGTGCCAATGTGTGCGAAAAGAGGTACATTTTTTTTTTGTGATTGAATTTTCTGTAGAATTTGTTATTTGCGCCCATTCATCAAGTGTAGATAAGATTAAATAAAATGGGAATGCAAAATTATACGGCTTGTTTGATTGTTTTCGGTGTCTTTTACGTTCTTTTCATTATCCGAGAGTCGGAGTTTACAAATTCATTCACAGATTCGCAGGATTCAGGTGTAGTGTAGGTGACTGACTAGCGAGTACATATAAAAAACTCCGTTACCGGGAATCGAACCTTGGGTGAAAGCCAGATATCCTAATTTCTGGACGATAACGGATTTGCTGATATATTCAGACGCAAAAAGAAACTATATTTATGACAAATTTGTAAGATGAGGACATTCCCTTGAATTCTTATGAACTTTCCTATGGATGTTAATTATCAAAATATATAAAGGAATTAGAATGATTACCAGACACATTGGGTCGAATTTTTCGGGTCAAATTTGGGTTGATTCATGTCGGGTTTTGGTTTACATTGGGTCACGACTATGTTCAGGGTGGGTTAGTTGGGTTAATTCTTAGCTCAGTTTCGGGTTGGATCGTGTTTGGGTCATTGTCAGGCCGGGTCATTGTCATAGATTTGTCAGGTGGGGTCATTATCAGGCTTATTTATGAACCGAGTCAATAAATTACGATAATTTGTCTAGTCTAGTCGGGTTAGGGACGGATTTTGCTTGGTTTGACTCACAAATTTATTATCCACTCGGAGTTTTCCATTTGTTTCACTAGTTTGAGTGGAGTAAAGGACTTTTTTTCGCGAAGTTATAAGGTTAATTAGTTTTAAATCATTTATAAAAGCCGTTCAGAATGTCGATTTACTTTAGTGTTTATCGCCTTGACTTTTCGTTTATGTCGGGGTTATATTTCGAGTCAATGTCGGGTTATCTTTCGGGTCAGGTTAGCTTTTGAGTCGGATCCGGTCAAAGCATATATTTGATTGATTCAAGTTACAGATTAGGTTCGATTTCGGGTTAGCCTTAATCAGGTTAGGTCGTGTTACGGGTCATAATCAAATCGATTTCGGATTGCAACATTTTTAACTCCATATTCCATATTCCATATTCCATATTCCATATTCCATATTCCATATTCCTACTTTCAAGACTATACTTTCGAGCTCCATATTCCTAATGGACTTGATCCTAGAAGGCCTCGAGCTTAGAGAGTCATGTTGTAAATAAGTTTACTATATCACAGCATTAGGCTTACAAGTATATAGACCATTGATGTGTGTGGGTTTAGCAACTGGATAGTGAAGGATCAAAAGGGTGCCTCATGAAACGAGCAGTCGCTATACTATCCAGAAAGTGCATTGCCACAACACTACATAATTGTATTGAACTCTCCATAATCGTCACATCTGAAATAGCATCAATGTAGCAGATTTCCATCGTAACAAGAAAATCAAAACCCAGAATAACTTTACCCATTTCCATATACCCGAATCAAGCTAATGACATAACTACTAGTTAATCAACAAAGAATCAGGTTTCTATTTGCAAACGGGACAATAGAAACCTGCTAGGCAGGTCATTCACGTTATTGGATCATTTGAAGGGACGGGAAAATAAAGTCTCCGCTCATATTTGGAATTATTTTTAATTGGTGCGGGTTAATGGAGAGGAATCAATTTTGCCAAATTTACAACCGAAACAGTGGATCTGACCCTCATATCATTTATCCAGGTTTCCGAGACAGATTTGAGAGGTAAATAACTCAATCCAGCAGGTATTAACAGGCATGTACTACAAATCTACTCAACAGTAAAAAAAAAAAAAAATATCTCTATTCTCTAACAACATTCAAAGCAAAAGGTTTAATAAAATTCCAGAGACAAAATTCTAACCTACAAAGTTTATCCCACCATGAGAAAGCAAAGTCTATGCGAGCTTTAACTCGCAAGAGTATCAAACTGGATATGTCACGGTATATATATAGTTGCAGCAGGGTTTACCGAAACAAGTAAAACCAGGCAGGAGCTTGGCCCAACAATCGGCAGCTTCAGACAAAAATTCACCTTTAGTCTCCAGCCCAATTTACAAGACATGCCCGCCCACACGACATTTCAGAAGTTCACGAAAAAAATGTCTAGGGAACATGAAAGCAAGACTGATGCCACCAAAAACCCGCTTAAAATATTGCACAAACTCCTGCTACTATATCAAAATACAAACCAAAAAGTTCTTTGTGGGACTCATTTTTCACAAACTACCTTGGTTCATTTTGCAAACTCTTTTTTTAGTATTTTCAGTTTTTTAATTTTTATTTTTTTTCTCTGATTTTTTAAGGGTACTCACAAGTTTTTGTTGTTCTTCCTTGGGAGTCGAGCATCGATCAGCTAGACCATGATTCAGAACAAAATATACTCACCAAGGTCATTTACTGTTCCTATCTCCCCGATTACTCTGCAGCGTAGTTGTTGCACAAAAAATGGCTGGATCTGGAGGATCAACACCCACCAGAGCTTGCGTCATCCACAGTCTGTGGTGCACTACTTGAACCACCTGCTGCAGACTTCATAATGCTAGGATCATTGGTCTTCTCGTCAACCGAGATACTTTGAATGCGATCTGTTAGTGCAGATACTGGTGGACCCTTGGGCGACTCTGCATTTGACATTGGAAACTGCACAGAAGGCGGCATTACCCATCGCATCCAATCATCACGTCTCCTAATTTTATCACCCTGCAAAATTATTAATAAGGGGGGTTCAGCAATATGCCTGAAGCACAGTCAAATAGAATAAATCTAGCATTGATTTAGATGACAGATAAACATGTCAAGTATGAAACTAACCTGTACTTCAACAACTGTGGAGTGCCTAACAGCCTCTAGAATTTGGAAAGTGTCATTTGTCAAAGATTTGACCTGCAAGCATTCTCAGAATTAGTATCAAGTCAAAGCAAGTTAAAGGGTGTGACTGTGTGAGACTTGTATTCCTGCAGACATAGAACATGCACGCAAATCTTCAAAAGGAGGCAACAACCGTGTGAAGAAAGATCAGAAAACTAGTTTCAGTTAATAAACTCAAATAAAAAGATTCATGGTTCCCAGCTCAAAACTAATAAGAAATCAGAAAAGGTGAACATGTGCTTTTCGGCTACTTCAGATCAAATAGGAAACTTAAGTAGCTGAACAGGTTGAAGACTTTCTATACCCTGTACCAATTATTTACCACAACGGCACAAGCCCACAACCAAGCATCCACCTGATTTTGACTATTAATGATGTCTACATGTACACAAAACTCAACAAAAGTGCAAGGGATTGCCTTGCAGAGCACAAAAGAACCAACAAATGTGAACTACAGAAAATAAATAAATAAATAGTAAAATTGATTGTGTAGGCAAACTAGCCAATAAAAAGCTCAAACTCAGCTACTTTAGCCCTTGATATTAATGAGATACAAGCTTATATCCAATATTCGTTGCATGCATAATTTGTGAAGAAGATGCTAGAAGGTATGCATGCCAGAGTTCACAATATTCATTCCTTCCAAATTCTGTGAATATAATGCTCCGAGAAATGCATACTCTAACACTCGATAAGCACTCCACTAAGATTCAAACTAGAAAGTTCCAGATGAAACAAAACCCTACAGAGTATCCTAAATACGTCAGCAAGAAAAAAAGAAGAGATTAAATCACAATTGCCCAGCTAACCGCAAGCCAAAAATCCAAATAATTTAGAGATTAAGGCTTTGTAATTCTATTATGAATATCTCTTTGATGTTAGTAGAATGATGCACGTAATCCAGAAGAAAAACTTTCATGCAAATGTTTCCCATCTAACGAACTTCCTAAGAGCCTGAGACACATCAACATAGTGATAACATATAGGCATTAATAGACAGCCTGAGAGCCCTCCCTTCCCCTTCCCTCCCCTCTATCCTCCAACCATCATTTGCCTCCTAAACTGGTATGAAAACACATCCTTATCAACAAGTTCTGCAGACACCAAATCAGCACAACAATTTAAAGAGAGATAGTGGTCCAAACTTGTTTCAAATCAGTCACCTATTACAATTTTAAGCTAGTCTAGTAGTCTTTAAGCCACTACAAGATGAAGGCCTAATCCGTCATACCATCCATGCGTACACGTCTTAAGTCAAGCATTCAAGCTACTAGGATATGTTCTACATCTAACTTCTCCTGTGTAGATCGAGTAAGTACCACATATCTAGACTAGCATCCCTTATGTTCTTGAATATAAGCAAGTCAAGCAAGCATTAGTAAGTAAAGAGTGATCCACCTGATGCATATGGTTAAGCGATCATTATATGTAATAGAAAAATCCCAACATTTTTGTTAAGATTTGCACGCAACGTTATGTTTTTGTTCTTAGCTTAAACAGCTGTAGCATACTCATCTTCTAACAAATGCACAGTTTCAAACTTAGAACCCTCGTGTCCAAAGAATAGGGGACAAAAAAAAAGACGAAAAAATTACACAGTAAAATTAAGACAGGATAACACATTAGATGACAACCACGGGTGGACAATCACTAGGAAATGTGATACATACACGGACATGGAAAAAGTAGAGAGCTTACCCTATTGAACTCTGAAATTACACCAACAGAAACCCAACCATTTTCATCCATTTTCTGACGCAAAAAAGTGTCCCTGACTAGATTTTCATTACTGTCATCAAGAAAATAGAAATGCTATGATGGTCAAAATAACTAGTCACAATGTCAACACAATCAAAGGACCATCGCTCGTGACAAAAGATCATAAACAAGTACCTGAAGTAATAATCAATTTGCTTCATTATCTCAGTATACAATTCAAGATCCGGTGCGGGGAAATACATCTGAGGCATAGGTGCAACTAACTGCACGCCCGGGGGTATATAGAAAAAAGGGAAATCTGAACATAGAATTCTGTCAGCAATGTCAGATAACAATAAAAGCACTTAAAAAAAGCAAGTAAAATCTACCTACCAGGCCCCATCATAGGATTTATCAAAGGCTGCATAGTTGGGGGATGAATAAACGGAGTAGCAACAGGAGGGGGTCTCACAAAGCCCCTTGAAACAACTGCTGGCTGCAAAGAAGCATCTCTCCCATTAAAACTTTTTTGATGGTTCCAGTCATGATTACCTCGTTCCTGATTACTTCGTCTGCCCCCATAATTTTGATGTGACCCATCTCCACGTGATTGGGGCCCTCCATTCCCCTTCCTAAAAGAGTTACGGTGATGTGGATGCTCCCCACTAGCATTTTTCTGACCCGACTCTCTATGACCGTAAGCTTGCACATTGTCTTTACCAGAATTTTCAGGATAACTGCCAGAATTAGGCTTAGGAGAACCTTGACTATAATGATAATGAGAACCGTCGCCGGCCGATTGTGGAGGCTGATGAGAGAACCCTCCATTAGATTGTGAATTTCCTTCACCCTCACGCTTCGCTGACTTTTGCCTCCCAAGCTGTCCATGGTTTGAAGTTAAATGGTGTTTTTGGTAGCTAGTAGTTGGCTTTTGTGTAGGTAATGTTGGTGATCGCACTGATGATGCTACTGTTGCAGTTGACGACGAGTCAGTTCCAGTTACCTAAAGCACCAAAACAAAAACCACAGCAGTCACAAATATCAAAACTAGTAGTACACATAAAGCAATCCGAAAATCAACAATGTCAGCTTGTCACACATAAAACAACTTCAACTGCAACAAGACCGGATCATTAACATTGAGCACACGAGATGTACACACTTGCAACAACAGCATCATCAACTTCGGTGAAGTTACACAGAAAACTAACTAATGATGCAAAGTTTTGTTCTTTTATCCGAAACTGAATGAGCAATACTTACATCACATCACTGAGCTTTAAACGGAGTAATTTCTTTTTGAAAAAAAAAAGAAATATAAATCCCTAAATTTGTTTACCTTTTTTAGAGATATTTTAATCAAACATAAACAAATGATCATCACTGCTTGGGACGGGGAGGGTATTAATCTCTTTACACGGATATGTAACAATAAAAATCTTACTTTCTCTTGTTCTGATTAAGAGTTATCTATTCATTGTACATGTGAGGTGGATTTCAAACAAAAATTACCATTGATTGGGACGGAGGGAGTATTACTATCGATACCAAATTGTAAATATCAAATACAAAAATCAAACAACTAAAAACCCTAGAATTCACTTTTTCAACATCAAGCCAATTTCAACAAATCTTCATATCATATAATCAACAATTCCGGCATCAAAATGCAAATAAATTAAACGATAATCAATGAGAAATTATAATATATATACG
>JAOWBH010143074.1:0-13113 GCA_028566215.1 Silene coronaria | reverse complement strand
GTGTGTTACAAACTGCTTCGTTGAGCCGTCCCAAGGAATCGAGAGCTCCAAGAGGGCCATTTTTGCCTTTTTGGTAAGGAGAACTGGCGATGCAAGATGAATCGGAAGCCAGGTTACGGTGCCCAACTGCGAGGTAACCTAGATCCCATAAAGGATGTTGGTCGATTAAGACATCAGGACGGTGGTCATGGAAGTCGAAATCCGCTAAGGAGTGTGTAACAATTCACTTGTCGAATCAACTAGCTCCGAAAATGGATGGCGCTGAAACGCGCGACCTATATCCGGCCGTCGGGTGCAAGGGCCAGGCCCGATGAGTAAGAGGGCTCAACGGTCGCAGTAAAACCCATGACATGAGTCAGTTAGAGCGGCCATGCAAATCTTGGTGATAGTAACAAATATTCAAATGAGAATTTTAAAGTCCGAAGAGGAAAAAGGTTCCATTTTCACATGGTCAAGGTGGAACTCTCATCCTAATTATGACAGTGTAATTTACACCACAAACTTGTGACGGGTACTTGTGACGGATAGTACCCGTCAGAAGTGAGAATTTGTGTTTACACCAAGTAGTTGTTACTCATAACTTTGAAGACTATGCTTAATTTTGGTCTAAAACCCAGAATATTACCGCACTACCTATACTGGCTACAGCTAGCTACTACCAAATTCAGAAATCCAGAAAAAGAGCAGAGTGAAGGAGGGTTTATCTCTGCAATAAAACACTCTTATCATCTCTCAGATGACACTTCTCACTCACCAAATTCAATCCCCATTACCTTCAAATCACTCTTCCATTCTTCATTTCCACCCTAAACCCACTAATTTCCCCACATTCCAAGCAAAACCCAGTTCCAAAAACCCTCAAGAGATCAAAACTTGCAGCATTAACTGTCATAAATCAACCAAAAACCCAGAAAAATGGGAGAGAAAGAAGCAAGTTCATGTTGATTATGATAAAGGAGAGCATCACGTGACTGAGCACGTGAGTGGGTTTAGGAAGGAAGATATTCCTAGAAGGTATAGGATTAAGGTTCAAGCTGATAAATTTCAGAAAGATTGGTCTGTTACTCAGATTGTTAAGAAAGTTATGGCACTTGATGTTGGTGATGATATTGATGGTGCTTTGAATCATTGGGTTGGTAGGTTTTCTCAGAGGAATTATGCCCTACTTATCAAGGTTTCATGTTTGTTACTTACTCTCTTCTCTTTTTGTTTAATTTAAGACCGTTTTAAGTTTTAGACGGTCTTGTTTCATGCTATGTGGTTCATTTAGTGCTAGTTTTAATGACTATGTTGTAAGTTCAAACGGTCTTAAGCAAGACTAACTCGTTTGTTTACATAGTTATTGGAGTGTGTTTTTGTTTGGAAAAATTGGCAACTCAACTTAGTAATGTTTTTCTTCTGTTTTTGCTGCTAAATTGCGGTGTCACTGAAGTAGGGGGGGATTTGCTTTGTGGGTTTTAGCTTTAAACAGTGATGTTTACTTCTGCGTAATTAAGATAATTGTTGAAGGGGAGAAATTTGATAAGCCAGCAAATGACATGCCAGGAATTGTTGTTAAGGGGCCGAAATTTTTCTGAGGGACGAACTAGTAATGCAACTAGGTAAACTAGAATTTTTTTTGAATTTGTAGTACTAAAAGTTTCAAATTTTTCATTGATTAGAGGGCGGCCACCCATGCTAGCCCCCTTTAGTTCTGCCTCTATGGCTAGTCAGTCTCATTATGATACCATGTGAGTTTTTGATGTATAAGGGTGAGGTTCTTGTAAGGTGTTAGGTTAGAAGGAAATGTGGATGGCCCTCATGTTATGTGTGGAAGGATAATGCCGTAAGGGTAATAGATTACAGCATATGAGGCTTGTATGGGTGGTCATGCGTCCTGTACACTCCCATGCCCACGGTTATGTATACGGACTCTTGGTATCATATTTTTTAAATGCGAGGCTAGTTGTAGAGTCAGCTGTATCTGATGGTCAGAGACGAAGCAAATGTAGGAAACTTGGTGGAGTAAGAACTTATAAGACTGGCTTCGTGGTCAAAGCAACTCTATTATGTTTTGAAGCTAGTACTCTGCACTTGACAAAATGCACTCTTTATTGTTGTTTAATGGCCACTAATGAAGCTCAGGCTCTGCTTTAAAGGGATTGAGTTTTGCTCACAAACTTCGTGAACTCTCAATAAATCATCCCTCTCAAGTTTCAGTGACATTAGATGTATTAGCTTAGATGTTACAATGTAGATTAATTGGGCGGTTTGTGTGCCTACAGCAATAATGCAATAATCTGTCTTCTGATTATGACCTGTGACATTAGTAAAATGGACTGATTGTAGGAGCTAACTCAGTCGGGTTCAATTGAGCATTCAGTTCATGTTTTCCGGTGGATGAAAAATCAGAAGAATTATACTGCAAGGACTGACATGTATAATATGATGATCAGGCTACATGCCAGGCATAATCGTATAGATCAGGCACGTGGCTTGTTTTTTGAGATGCAAGAGTGGAGGTAAGTTTGATACATATCTTTTTTCTGATTTCTTTATATCCAGGTGAATGCTGTATGCTGATAATCCCTTGTTAATTCTACTTTTCTCTGATCCAGATGCAAACCAAATGCAGAAACTTACAATGCTCTCATCAATGCACACGGACGAGCTGGTCAATGGCGTTGGGCGATGAACATCATGGAAGATATGCTCCGTGCGGCAGTGTGTATTTCAACTTTCTTACCTTTTAAATTCCTAAAATGTTTTATGTAGGATTCTTTTTATATTTTTTGCATCATTCTTAGCCGTCAACCCACCACTAGAAAAAGAGCGTTGTCTTAGTTCAATAGCTTGGTGCTTTTCTATTTTTTTCCTCCTAACTGAAAAAAAGGTTCAACTTACTTTATGGCTAGTCTCAACTCTTCGTCTTACTTCCATGAATTTGCACCTTCTTTCTTTAGCTGGGAAGTAGAGGTAGTGGTCAGCCGCCTTTCCTTCTCCCCTGTGGGGTCAGATGACGACATTTTTACCCATTTTCTCGTTGCTTATAATAGAACTAATAGCCCCTGTTAGTAGGGATGTCAACTGAGATGGGGGTGGATAGGGTCCCCACGCCCCTATCTGCCAATAAATTTGGCCTTCATCACAGCTTTGTTTACCCATAGTAAGTATATTTTGCAGCCCTATTCACGACCCTAAGTCAGTTGTTGAAGTTAGATTCATAGCTGGTCATCAGTGTCAGGATATGTGTAAGGCCTTGTACTCAACTGTTCTGGAAGTTTCCAATGCACAGAAGCCGGAGAAGAAGATAGTTTGAAGTTGTGCATTAAAGCTTTTCGACCACGGTCCAAACTCCCATTATTAAGACGTGTATAATGATGTTAGTTCCAGCCTCGTGCAATCCTCAGTTCATCTGCATCTAAAAGGGACTATGAGCATTCCAGTCATCTAGCAATTTTTATTAGATACCCCCTCCATCCCAATCTTTTGTTTACCTCTGATTAAAATACCTCACAAAATATAAATAGGTAAACAATTGAGTGGAATAAAGGGAGTAATTACGTATGCTGCTCCCTATATACTTGTATGAAAACGAGTGCTGTCTGCCTACCCTGTAGTGTACTATAGTTTTTTTTAATAGAAACGAATCTGTTACATTTTTTTATCGCATAGGAGTATGCTACTGAATCTTAAAACATTGCTGCAGATCCCTCCTAGTCGAATTACATATAACAACTTGATAAATGCTTGTGGATCTAGTGGAAACTGGAGAGAGGCTCTCAAAATCTGCAAACACATGACTGACAATGGAATTGGACCTGATCTGGTGACTCACAACATTATTCTGTGTGCCTACAAAACTGGTGCTCAGTATTCTAAAGCCTTGTCCTATTTTGAACTTATGGAAGGGACAAAAATTCGACCGAATACTACTACACTTAACATAAGAATATACTGCCTAGTAAAGCTTGGGCGGTATGAGGAGGCTGTTGATGTTTTTAACTCAATGAGGCAAAAGAAGTCAGAGTGTAGGCCTGATGTTGTGACACATACTAGTATCATGCACATGTACTCAATCCGCGGGGAAATCGAGAACTGCAAGGCAGTATTTTACACAATGCTTGCAGAAGGTCTTACACCCAATATTGTTGCCTATAATGCTCTTCTAGGTGCATATGCTTCCCTTGGAATGAATGAGGAAGCTCTAAAAGTTTTTAATGAGATCAAGCAAAGTGGTTTTCGCCCAGATATTGTGTCTTATACATCTTTGCTCAACGCATATGGAAGGTCGCAACAACCTGATAAGGCCAAGGAGATATTTGACTTGATGAAGCAACAAAATTGTAAGCCAAATATAATTAGCTATAATGCACTAATGGATGCCTATGGTTCTAATGGTCGTCTAGCTAATGCTGTGGAGGTGTTACATGAAATGGAGAGGGAGGGGATTCAACCAAATGTCGTCTCAATATCTACTCTTCTGGCATCTTGCAGTAGATGTAGTGAGAATGCTAAAATTGATTCGATACTTTCAGCAGCTGATCAGCGAGGCATCCAGTTAAATCTAGTTGCATATAACACGGCTATTGGTAGTTATATGAATGTTGGGGAATATGACAAAGCTTTAGGTCTGTACAAAATTATGAGAGGGAAGAAAGTCAAGCCTGATTCGGTCACATATAATGTGTTGATAACCGGTTGTTGTAAAATGTCTAAGTATGATCATGCTATTGAATATCTGGTGGAGATGACAAAGTTGAAGATCCCTATTTCTAAAGAGGTGTACTCATCGGCAATCAGTGCGTTTAGTAAGCAGGCAAGAGCCTTTGAAGACCCTGCTTCTTGAGCTTGCTTTTATTGTTATTGATCTAACATGTATCTCTCCCCCTTTCAGGGACGAGTTGCTGATGCAGAATCTACGTTTGCTAGAATGAAGGAAGCTGGTTGTCAGCCTGATGTCATTACCTATACTAAAATGATACACACTTATAGTGAAGCAGGTATTGTTGATATTCAAAGCTCTGGCATCGTTATGACATTATATTCCTGAAGGGGCGCCTTTCAATCTGATTGCTAAATAACCTTGGACTGATGGCTGTAGGAAAATGGGAAAAGGCCTGTGAAATATTCGAGGAGATGGAAGCAAACAACATCCAACCTGACATAATTGCTTGTTCGGCTCTCATGAGAGCTTTTAACAATGGAAGTCAACCAGACAAAGTTTTGAATATGCTCACGTATATGAGAACACATGATATTCCTGTTACTGATGCTGTATACTTCGAGGTCATATCAGCCTGTACCCTGTAAGTTTGAGAATACATTCCGACAATTTCATTGGTTGCCACCTTGTGTTAAGTAGCGTGGTGACTTTTCTTTCCAGCTTATTTGTTTTGGCTGCTCATTATGACTTATATAATCCACTGTTGCTGAGTGGAAATATGAAATTGTGCGTGCAGGCTTCGTGATTGGAAGACGGCGGTGGAAGTGATTAAAGAAATGGAACCGTCACTTCATAAACTTTCGATAGGGTTTTTGAATCATCTGCTGCATTTCCTAGGAAAATGTGGTAAAATAGAGAATATGATGAAGGTAAGTTTACAAGGGTGGCCTTCCAAATTTTCACTAGATTCACACACTCTTTTCTGACCGTCTTCATACATGCAGTTGTTTCTTAAGATAGTGGCATCAGGTGCTGAGATCAACGATGTTACTTATTCTATTCTGCTGAATAATCTTTTGGCTGCTGGGAATTGGAGAAAGTATATTGAGGTATTTTCGTCATTTCATCAATTCATGTGTATGTTCAAAAATAATTATATATATGCCCCGTAAGAAATTTAGAGAAGCATGCACGTCCGATGGTTCCCTCATGCACATTTAATGTGATTGCTGCCTCTTTTTCCTTAACGTGTAGTATCAAACATATTCTTACAAATGATGTTTCAGGTATTGCAGTGGATGGAAGATGCGGGAATACAACCATCAGTTGAAAAGTACCGAAATGTGTTGTTCTTTGCTCAAAGAAGTGGTGGCTCTGACCTTGTTGCTATCATCCAAGACCGTATTGGTACTCTCTATACAAGTGTTATTCCATTAATATTCTATTTCTCATTTAGTTTTACTTGGCCCCCATTGTTTATCATTTCTCACCTATAGTTTCTTTCCAGATTCCTTGAAAAGCATGCCTGCCAATTTAGTTTTCCGAAACAAACTCTGCAGATCTCCGCTTTCAGCATCTGAATTGACTGACGGCGCAATCAAGTGAACTTCAACTTGCGGTTTTGTTTTTGTTAGATAGCTGAAATTTTGTGAAGATTATATGGTTGTATTCTTGTATATCGTCAGCTGGTAGGAAGTGCGGAGTATATGGTTATAACTTGATAAACTTGTATACCATCAGCTTACATATATGCTAATTTTGTATGGTGTACGACTTTCAAGAATTTAACTAATCGATAGGGCTATGTTCCGTGTATTCTTGAATACTCCTTGATCCAGTTCAGTTCAAATTCAGTATGTTCTTGGTCCTAAACATGCTATTATATACGAGTAATTAACAAAAGGATGTTCCATATTTGTTACAAATTCAGTATGTTCTTGGACCTAATCATGCTATTATCTGATTAACAAAAAGACGTACTCCATGTATTTTTTCTGTTTTAAAAAAAAGGTGCTGTGTTTTGAGGAAGAAGGGCTTATGACTACTACATATATTAACAAGTGAAACACAACTTTGAGAAAACTGGAAGCCGAACAGATTAGCCAGGGGGAGTAAAACCCTTTCAACGCATCATGTTGCAGCGGAACAAGCTTGACCGGCAATCAATGTAACTCTGCTTGTCTAGTTTGACGAGAGTTTTTTCCGAATCCTAGTAGATCCTATCATCCTTCTTCTTGCCTAAAGAAGCTGTAAGTGGAGCTGCTCTCAGTTTTGGTAATCTGCAACAATGTGCAGTTTAGAAATCACACAGAGCAACGCATGTTTATAGCACTATTAAGCTATGGATGATGGTAAGTTAACGTATTTCATAAGTTAACATGAATACACAAACATACAAAAGGAGGGAAACAATTAAACAAATCAGTAGCAAAGTGTATACACCAACCTCAGACGCCCGAGTAGGTGCTATAGGCAAAACTGGCATCAAAGATGTCCACAAGATAGGGTCGCCTAAAGGATCAATCGTGTTATAGTTTGTCAAAAGGGGTGCAGTCAGCAAAGGAGACAAAGGAAACATGCTCTTTTGGAGTGGCAATCCACCAATTCCAAGTGTGGACCCCATTCTCTCGACTCCAGCGTCATCACTTTGCGTCTGAACTGCTTTGCCATGGTCAATCTTGCTAACGTGACTCTTGTTCTCCTTTTCATCGTTATCATTTGCCGTTTCCTGTGCTTTAGATGCTCTATCTAGCATGTTCTTAAAAGCCGCAGATCTTGACAAGATTTTCAAAGCAGAGGTACCTGAGCCTTTACTTTTCTGCGACTCATAAGAAGTTCCCAACTGTGGCATCTGGTACGGCTCTGTGGGTTGAATTCCCCGTTCCAGCGATTTCAGCTCATTCGCGGCCTCTTCAGTGCTGCCATGCTTTACATCTGACTGTCGAGTTTTGTTTGGACCCCACCATTTGATGTAGCCTGTCAAATCAATTTTTCTTTCTATGGGAAAACCACCAGGGTATTCACTTTCCGCTGCAGCGACTTCTCCCTTGCCTTAGAAACGGAGCCAATGATCCAAGTTAGACTAAATCAGTTGGACTATAGGAGTGTGGAACTGCACACTACAACCATATTAGTGAAGACATTAACAGCATAGAGCAGCAATGTACCATAAGTAATGCTTTGGAGGTATTCAGTTCCAGTAATACGTCCTAGCGATGGCTCCCATCGCCCACTGAATTAGACAGATAAAAACTCTCAAATTTGAATCAGAAATTTAAAAACCAGAAAATAACCTCAGGCTAAGGCAAAAATTGAACACAAAGTGCTACAACATTCTTACAAATGATTGAGCTTAATGCTCAATTCACCGTAAGCTTGCAGAATGGAACTTGAATACCCACCCAATGACGAAATTATATTTTTGTAAAGATGCATCTCGACCCTCAAGGCCAAAACTAAAACAATTTAATACTCTGTAGCTTGTAATATAAATTACTTAGAAGTCATAACCACGTGGAATCGAGAAGGCAAATCGGCAGGGCATACATACCTTGAAAGTGCGCGATATTTAGCTATACCTCTCGAGAAGCCACTGCTTTTTCTGAATAAAGCATATAAGAAAACAAAAAAGAGTTCAACCTCAAATTGTGTGTTTAACAGAGGAAAGGAAACAGGTGAAAAACCCGTCAGTATTACCTCCTTAGTGATGCAAGGTAGTCCTCCCTAGAGACATTTTGCATTTCTTCTACATCTCTACTATAATCCGTGACCTGCATTACACTACCAGCACTAATTAATTTCTACAAGAGCCAAATTATATACATGTATTGACTATGTTCAGCCCCAAATTCACTGTAGAATGACCACAGGCTGGAACTTGAAAACTCAATAAAAGTTTCAATTCAAAAAATTAGGGCTTTGGCGCCTCACAGGAAAATTGATCAGAGTCCCTGGACCCCAGTACTTCAAAGCCGCAAGATCATAAGCTCTAGCAGCAGCTTCTTCGTCATCATAAGCGCCTATGATCATTATAATAACTTGTTAGTGAAAATAGTCTATCATCGAAACCAGTCGAACTAAAGGCGCATTAGACTCACCCAAATAAACTGGAAGAGGTGGATTAAGCGCCCGTCAGTAAATTGGCACGAGTATCAAGCATACAGAAAGAAAAACCATGTCAGTTGCGTGTTTACCCGTCAAATTCAACTACAATAATAAGAAGCATAAGTGCTGACAGTCGAAGGAAGAATAGAGAAAGTCAGAGAAGGGTGAAAAACACCTTGTTTGCCCTTTTTATTCTGATTTGGGTTCCAAGTACTTTTATCCCAAAGGTGAGCTTCATATCTACCGGTCCATCTATGCCTGTTTTTAACACAAAAAACTCTATTGTCATTTTCCAGTCAATGAGCATATTCCTACTCATACTAGCTCATTGCTCATTGCTCATTGCTCAATGCTCATTGCTCATATCACTTCTCTACAACTACTGCTAGGAAGGGGTTTGGGTTTCATATATAGACCCACTTATCTCTTTTATAGTCTTACGGTATTACCCATATATATACAACTGCTTGATTTTCACAAGCATAGAGCCGTCTGCATCTACTGATCAAACATACTTATCCTGCCTTCAATGATAACCTACCAAGTTCACTATAATGTTACTACCAAGTTCACTATAAATCAGAAAATATTCCGATGACTAATGAATCGAAGGTTCTTTATGAATGCTAATACTATAAAAGTTGAATACTCCCGACATGTTTACCATCGGAATCATTTCACCGTATTGTCCAATCGCTACTTTAAGCTCTCCCTTTCCAGGGACTATAGTTCTACTGCAATACTTGACTTTGACACCTCACTTGGTATTCAGACACGAAATGAGTCATGCTCACACGCTTGAAGATTTCATTTTTTCACTAACCTTGGTATTCCTGTCAGTGTAACAAAGCTACAGTTGGAACTCTTTACCCATTATAACCACCTCATTTGATTGTTAACCCGTCCGTTCAAGTCACATTCTCATCCCATTTTCAAAACCTCAACACCTAGTACTTGAAAAAAAAATCCCATACTCACACAAACTACCTGAAAACTACTCCATAAAAACTTCAAATTCCTCCCCAACAATTATTCCTTCCGACCCCAATCATTTATTTACCTTTTTATTCTCTGTGAGAAATATCTTAATCAAAGGTTAACAAATGATTGAGACAGATCGAGAACAAAGTCACCTTATGCTCATCTGAAGGACTGTATACATCCGAACCTCCCTAAACCCTTGAACCAAGTTCATGAACTACCTTATTCACCCCAATTACTTCATCTGTGACTAAAATTACTCATACAACTCAAAAACTAGAGTGCCAGCTAGACTAACCAAAGTATAAAGCAGAACAAGGAATCCTAAAACCAACAACATAATAACTCATACATACAACTCCAAAACAGTGGCGGAATCAGGATTTATAGTCAGGGTGACTAAAACAAAAATAACAAAAACATTTCAACTCATACAAAACACTCTAGTATAGTGGCGGAACCATGATTTATAGTTATGGGGCAAAAACTTCCAAATAAATAAACTACTAATGGTAAAGTTTCGATTTTTATTGGGAGCGAGTGTCCCTGCTAGCCGGATAGTTACCTGGTAACGCCGCGATAAATGGAACTACGTTTACCAGCAGTACAAGGAGGCATTTTACTGATCCTTTCCTTGGCAGTTGACCCACCCCTTTCTCTCCTCATCTTTTTAACCATCAACACTCCAGTATTACTGTAATTAATACTGGGGTTATTCTTCTCCGCCATCGCCGTAGCCGCCGCGGTAACTTCTCCGCTAGAGGTGGACGCCATGTTTCACAACGGTAACAAATAGTGCAGAGGAAAATGAAAGTGGGGAAGTAGGAAGAGGAGGAAAGTTAAAAAGGGACCCTCAACGGCTAAATATGATGGTAACAGGGTTAATTTCGTATTTTGTTGTTTTTGAACTGTTTGTGAAATTGTCATTTGTCAGGGGTTCTGACTTCTGAGTTCTGACTCCTTATCACGTGAGGAGTATCCACTGTTTTCTGCCTAATTGTGTACACTTGCCTCTTATGTAAACGACATGTTTTTGATGAATTCTTTGTGTGATTTTTTCAATATTTTTTTTTTTTTTTTTTGGATTTTGTTCTAGCCCGGCCGGTTACAAAATGTATACAGATTACGACCTTGCAAACGGGTCAATCGGATCGGGCTAATTCGGGTTGGATTATCGGGTCTGTAATATTATTGGGTTAGTTCGGATTGAGTTATTTTGGGTTTCAGGTGTTATTCGGGTAGCTTGGTTGGGTCATCTTGGGTCAAGCAGGTCGGGTTGTTTCGAGTCCAGGTTATTTTCGGGTCAATGATTAAGAGAGAAAACGTACATTTTGTGTTATTACTTATTTTTAGTTTAGTTCTAAAACTGATTCTTTATTTTAACGTAAATAATATTGCGTGTGCTTTTAAATTAGTCATTTAGATCTTTTTGGTTCAATTAAAGTTGTGTTTTGTCGGGTTATGTTCGTTTCGGGTCGGGTAAATTTGTGTTTTGGATCACATGTATGAGTCTCGGTTCCGCCTTTTCAGGACGGGTTTGTTTTGCTTGGTCAACAAATTAGATACCATTTGTCACAATAGTTAAAATCTGGCAAATGGGTTAATTCGGGTCGTCCAGGTCAAATTTAATATGCTTTTAAGATAGATCGGATAATTTGTATTCAAACATGTTTTCGGGTACTCCGGGAACAATGGTTGGAGAAATTTATATTGTTTTTGTTCCCTCGAAATGAACGCACTTAAGTCGCGAGTGAGAATCGAACTCAACATCATGGTTAGTGTAAGAGATCTCTTACCACATGAAATTAATGGAGTTCAACCAAACTGAAATAAAGTAAAAGTTAATTTGCGAAGAGATGAGTTGTAACACCCTCATTTACATGAGTACCTTTAATGGGCCACCCGAGCGAACAGCCATGTTAACATTTCGATTTCCCGAGGTAGTGTACATCAAACCGATCGATAGGGCCGAATAAAAATCCGATTACCCGAACCGAGCTGATATCTGATTCGAATCTGATCCGAAAAGTTGGATACCCGATCCGAAAACAATTTTCAGATCGGATATTCGATCCGAAATATTCGGGTATCGGATCAGATACGGATATCAGTTTTATAACACCCCACGTTAATTGAAGAGATTCACTGATAAGCTTAAATGACTAGTGCTTAAAATGTTTGAAAGTACTATTCATATCAACAAAGTGCACTTTCAAATCTGGTCATCCATGTAAAAGAACTCTACAGACTATACTTAAGCGTGCTTGGCTGAGAGCATTCTTAGGATGGGTGACCACCTGGGAAGATTCTCGATATGCGCACGAGTGAAGACAAAATGCGCTGAAAAAGGACCCGTGTTGATCCGTGGGCCAAGTACATTATCGCCTGACAAGCTATCATGAGTAACCGCTCCTGATTCAAGGTTTGGACCAGGGTGTTACAAGTGGTATCAGAACAACCCTACAACCTAGTGTAGGAGGATTATATGGTAGTGGTTATGCTCTCACGCATCCCATGTTAATTGAAGAGGTACACTAATAAGCTTAAATGACTAGTGTTTAAAAGGTTTGAAAGTACTACCCATATCAACAAAGTCCACTTTCTTTTTTGGTCATCCATGTAAAAGACCCACATAGTTAAGCGTGCTTGGCTGTGAGTATTCTTAGGATGGGTGACCTCATGGGAAAGTTCCCAGAAAGCGCATGAGTGAGGACAAAATATGCTTGAAAAGACCCGTGTTGATCTGTGGGCCAAATACATAACCTGACGAGCTATCATGAGTAACCGCCCCCGACTCAAGCAAGGTTTGGGTCGGGGTGTTACAAGTTCTCAAAATTTCAGATATCCGCATCCGATATGAAAATAAAAAGAGTTGAACATTTTGCTGAATTGGATGGGTCCGAGACTCTATTTTAATGAAAAATTCCCAATTATTCAACCCAGCCAATCAAAACCCTAAAAGTGATATGTTAGCCGCCGTATATATAACATTCCCCTAATTATTTTTTTCATTTCACTTCCTTCGTACACCTTAACAATTTCAGCAGCAATTTGTTCCATTAGATCACTAGTCACCCTTAATTATTGCCTCCATCTACCACCTAAACATCATCGCATAGAAGTCCCGACGACTGATCGCCTCACTCAACAATGCAACCAAGCTACACTCGACGAAGCAGCTGCCGATATACTCGAAACGCCACTCGAAACTAGAGCTGATCAAATGGCCCAAGCCCATAGGCCTGACCCGCTTTTTTTGAAGGGCTTGTGTAATACTCCATATTTCTGTTGTCGTGCACTCGACCGAGTAAGACAGGGCACTCAGCCGAGTGCTTTGACCGAGTAACCATTGGTCAGAATTCCTGTTCCTCTTTCCACTCGGC